>JAUPTC010001110.1:0-29000 GCA_030762895.1 Sophora flavescens
AAGGAAGGGAATCGCCGCGGCGCGCGACTATTTTGACAATTCTTGTGAACGTGAAATTGTAGGTCCCTTCCTTATCTTTCTAGGGACAGCAAGATCACCAAAATCCAAATCTGTAGCTCTAGTTATGCTCCACAAGGCAACAAGTCGGATGAGTGAAAATCCGAAAATTAACAATGTTTAGCAATTAGCCCGATAATGCAAAAGCAAAAACAATGATTGTAAAAGTTGTCTAATTTCCGTCTCTCTCTTGCTTGTGCGGCTGTAAACTGCTATTTATGCTTTTTAATCCCGACCTAACCCTTGACCAAATTAAGCGCCTCTGAATAAGATTTCCAACAAGGTATCATATGCCTTAATTGGGCTTAAGATGAGTAAGTTAGGCCCATTTAAGTGAAGGAACATCATGGATCGCGACCGATCCGTGCCAGAGAACTCGGGACCCAATATAGCCTTGATTTTGGAATAATTTGACAATTCTTGTGAATCCCGACATTGTAGGTCTCTTCCTTATCTTTCTAGGGACAGCAAGATCACCAAAATCCGATATCTGTAGCTCTAGTTATACTCTGCGCATGGCAACAAGGTCGGGATGAGTGAAAAATCCGAAAATTAACATTGTTTAGCAATTAAGCTCAATTTAGCCCAATAATGTAAAACCAAAAACAATGATTGTAAAAGTTGTCTAATTTCCTTCTCTCTCTAGTTTGTGCGGCTGTAAACTGCTATTTATTCTTTTTAATCCCGACCTAACCCTAGACCAAATTAAGCGCCTCTGAATAAGCTTTCCAACAAGGTATCATATGCCTTAATTGGGCTTAAGATTAGTAAGTTAGGCCCATTTAAGTGAAGGAACATCATGGACTGCGCACTGATCCGCGCCAGAGAACTTGGGACCCAATTTAGCCTTGATTTTGGTCTAATTTGACAATTATTGTGAAACCTGAAATTGTTGGTCTCTTCCTTATCTTTCAAGGGACAACAAGATCACCAAAATCCGAAACTTGAGCTCTAGTTATGTTTTGAGGCAACAAGGTCGAGAAGCGTGAAAATCCGAAAATTAACAAAGTTTATTAAATAATCCCAAATAACCCCAAAAATTTAAAACCAAAAACAATGATGGTAAAAGTTGTCTAATTTCCTTCTCTCTCTAGCTTGTGCGGCTGTAAACTGCTATTTATGTTTTTTAATCCCGACCTAACCCTAGACCAAATTAAGGGCCTCCGAATAAGCATTCCAACAAGGTATCATATGCCTTAATTGGGCTTAAGATTAGTAAGTTAGGCCCATTTAAGTGAAGGAATATCATGGATCCCTGCTCCGATCCGCGCAAGTTTCCGGACCCAATTTAGCCTTGATTTTGGAATAATTTGACAATTCTTGTGAAACCCGACATTGTTGGTCTCTTCCTTATCTTTCTAAGGACAGCAAGATCACCAAAATCCCGAAATCTGTAGCTCTAGTTATGCTGCGCAAGGCAACAAGGTCGGGATGAGTGAAAAATCCGAAAATTAACAATGTTTAGCAATTAAGTCTAATTAAGCCCAATAATGTAAAAACAAAAACAATGATTGTAAAAGTTGTCTAATTTCCCTTTCTCTAGCTTGTTGCGGCTGTAAACTGCTATTTATGCTTTTAATCCGACCAAACCCTAGACCAAATTAAGGGCCTCTGAATAAGCTTTCCAAGAAGGTATCATATGCCTTAATTGGGCTTAAGATTAGTAAGTTAGGCCCATTTAAGTGAAGGAATATCAGATCGCGCATGATCCTCACAGATGGGCCTAAACGATCTTGACCCAATTTAGCCTTGATTTTTGTCTAATTTGACAATTATTGTGAAACCTGAAATTGTTGGTCTCTTCCTTATCTTTCAAGGGACAGCAAGATCACCAAAATCCGATATCTGTAGCTCTAGTTATGCTCTGCACATGGCAACAAGGTCAAGAAGAGTGAAAAATCCGAAAATTAACTATGTTTAGCAATTAAGTCCAATTAAGCCCAATAATGTAAAACCAAAAACAATGATTGTAAAAGTTGTCTTCCTTATCTTTCTAAGGACAACAAGATTACCAAAATCCGATATCTGTAGCTCTAGTTATACTCTGCACATGGCAACAGGATGGGTGGATGATCCGAAAATTAATAATGTTGCAATTAAGCCCTATAATGTAAAAGAATTATCTCCTTCCTTCTTCTCTCACGATTGTCAACTACTCCATCTATGCTTATTATCCCGACCTAACCATAGACCAAATTAAGGGCCATAACTTCATGGATCCATGATCTGCCTTAATTGCTTAAATGGGCCTAACTTACTAATCGGTGTAGAACTTGGGACCCAATTTAGCTTTGATTTTGGAATAATTTGACAATTCTTGTGAACCTAAATTTTAGGTCCCTTACTTATCTTTCTAGGGACAACAAGATCATCAAAATCCGTTTACTGTAGCTCTACTTATGCAGAGAGAAGGAAAGTAGAAAAGAGTGAAAAATAATAATATTAACAATGTTTAGCATTTAAGCCCATTAATGTAAAACCAAAAACAATGATTGTAAAAGTTGTCTAATTTCCTTCTCTTTCTAGCTTGTGCGGCTATAAACTGCTATTTATGCTTTTTAATCCACCCTAGACCAAATTAAGGCCCTGAATAAAGTTTCCAACAAGGTATCATATGCCTTAAGCCAATTGCAAGATCACCAAAATCCAAATCTGGGCTCTAGTTATGCTCTAGGAAGGCAACAAGGTGAGGAAGTGAAAAATCGAAAATCAACAATGTTTTGCCATTAAGCCCAATAATGTAAAACCAAAACAATGATTGTAAAAGTTGTCTAATTTTCTTCCTTCTCTCTAGCTTTTAGCTGAAACAGAAACTGTTATTTATGCTTTTTAATCCCGACCTAACCCTAGACCAAATTAAGGGCCTCTGAATAGGCTTTCCAACAACTTTTACAATCATTGTTTTTGCTTTTACATTAATGGGCTTAATTGGGCTTAATTGGTAAACATTATTAATTTTCGGATTTTTCACCCATCCTGACCTTGTTGCCATGCGGAGAGCATAACTAGAGCCACATATATCGGATTTTGGTGATCTTGCTATCCCTAGAAAAATAAGCAAGAGACCTACAATTTCAGGTGACACAAGAATTGTCAATTTAGGCCAAAATCAAGGCTAAATTGGGTCCGAAGTTCTCTGACGCGGATCAGTGCGCAGTCCATGATGTTCCTTCAAATGGGCCTAACTTACTAATCTTAAGCCCAATTAAGGCATATGATACCTTGTTGGAAAGCTTATTCAGAGGCTCTTAATTTGGTCTAGGGTTAGGTCGGGATTAACCAGCATAAATAGCAGTTTACTTAGAGAGGTCAAATAGGACAACTTTTACAATCATTGTTTTTGCTTTACTTTTTTGGGCATAATGGCTAAACATTGTTAATTTTCGGATTTTTCACTCTTCCCGACCTTGTTTCCTTGTGCAGAGCATAACTAGAGCTATGGATATCGGATTTTGATGATCTTGCTGTCTCCTAGAAAGAAAAGGAAGGGACCTAAAATTTCAGGTTTCACAAGAATTGTCAAATTATTCCAAAATCAAGGCTAAATATGGGTCCCGCGGATCTCTGCACGCAGTCCCTGATATTCCTTCACTTATCTGCTCCTAACTTACTAATCTTAAGCCCAATTAAGGAATATGATACCTTGTTGGAAAGCTTATTCCGAGGCCCTTAATTTGGTCTAGGGTTAGGTCGGAATTAAAAAGCATAACTAGCAGTTACCAGCCGCACAAGCTAGAGAGAGAAGGAAATTAGACAACTTTTACAATCTTTGTATTTGGTTTAACATTATTGGGCTTAATTGTCTAAACATTGTTAATTTTCGGATTTTTCACTCATCCCGACCTTGTTGCCATGCCAGAGTATAACTAGAGCTATAGATATCGGATTTTGGTGATCTTGCTGTTCCCTAGAAAGAAAAGGAAGAGACCTACAATGTCGGGTGTCCAAAGAATAGTCAAATTAGACCAAAATCAAGGGTAAATTGGGTCCCGAGTTCCCTAGCGTGGATCGAGTGCAGTCCATGATATTCCTTCACTTAAATGGGCCTAACTTACTCATCTTAAGCCCAATTAAGGCATATGATACCTTGTTGGAAAGCTTATTCAGAGGCCCTTAATTTGGTCTAGGGTTAGCTCAGGATTAATAAGCAAAAATAGCAGTTTACAGCCGCACAAGCCAGAGAGACACGGAAATTAGACAACTTTTACAATCATTGTTTTTGGTTTTACATTATTTGGCTTAATTGGGCTTAATTGCTAAACATTGTTAATTTTCGTATTTTTCACTCATCCCGACCTTGTTACCATGCGGAGAGTATAACTAGAGATACAGATATCAGATTTTGGTGATCTTGCTGTCCCTAGAAAGATAAGGAAGAGACCCACAATTTCATATTTCCAAAGAATTATCAAATTAGGCCAAAATCAAGGCTAAATTGGATCCCGAGTTCTCTAGCACGGATCAGTGCGCAGTCCATGATGTTCGTTCACTTAAATGGGGCTAACTTGCTAATCTTAAGCCCAATTAAGGCATATGATACCTTGTTGGAAAGCATATTCAGAGGCCCTTAATTTGTTCTAGGGTAACGTCAAGATTAATAAGCAAAAACAGCAGTTTACAGCCGCACAATCCAGAGAGAGACGGAAATTAGACAACTTTTACAATCATTGTTTTTGCTTTTACATTATTGGGCATAATTGCCAAACATTGTTAATTTTCGGATTTTTCACTCTTCCTGACCTTGTTGCCTTGTGCGAGAGCATAACTAGTGCTACAGATATCGGATTTTGATGATCTTGCTGTCCCTAGAAAGATAAGGAAGGGACCTACAATTTCGGTCATGAATTGTCAAATTATTCCAAAATCAAGGCTAAATTTGGTCCCGGTACTCTGGCGCGGATCAGCGCAGATCCATGATATTCCTTCACTTAAATGGGCCTAACTTACTAATCTTAAGCCCAATTAAGGCATATGATACTGTAATGGCCAAAAATACAAGGCCGAGGATTTGTCAATACGGCCGAGATTATTCATGTAAGGGGCCTTGACCCGAACTCCCACAAAGCCAAGACCGATCAATGCACTTAATACCCGAGGATAAATTACTCGTACCTATCCTAACAACAAGCCGCGGATGAAGATATCTCGGTCCCGAGCAACCTAGTCACAATTGCCTGGATCGAATATCTCGCTGGTCCAAATATCCCTCCTGTAATTCGGAGCCCTATCCTTATCTTTATCTAATCACAATACCAATCTGATCCTAACAAATAGGACCTCAATAACACCAATTCAAACTGTTACACCAAAACATCTCTATAAATAGGGTCCAACCCCTCACTTAGAACTACGTTTTGCTTTGATTCCCATTTGATACGTAGGAGCGAATTCACATTCTGTCAAGCTATTCCAAAACACATTCACAAGAGCTTCTCCAGACGAGTATCTCTCACTTGAGATATTTGGACGAAACATTTAGCGCCGCCTGAGGGAAACGAAGCAAAATTTTCCCTACCCATACCATGGTGAGGACAAGGAGCGGGAACGGCAGGAGAGAGGGGCTAGAGAACGCCAACAATGTGGGAGAATGTGGAGAACGTGGAGAACGCCAACAATACGGCCTACGAGAGCTGATCAACAAACCTCGCGGCGACGATCGACAATCCCATCATTCAAGAACTCCTCGCACAGGTGGCAATGCTAAGAAGGGAGAATGAAGAGATTCGTCGGCGAGAACAACGCCGTGAACGAGATCGAGCGGGAGAATGATCTGCCTCTTCTCCTCATGAGAAAGGGCACCGGATAGCCGGGAATGGAGGGTCCAGAACACGCGCCAGAAGAAGAAATCTCACAACCCCGTGTTTCTCATCATGTTGACCGAAGGGCGAAGAGGAATTTCCTAGGAAGGCCCCCCGAACTTTCACCCGTGCAAATAGGCCTAATGAAAGTGGCCAGCGCGGAAGCCGAGACATCCCTTCACCGATGTCATCATGGAAGTTCCTTTACCACCAATTACAAATCAATAAACATTGACAGGTATATGATGGCACTGGAACTTCATCTAGATGCTTTCACTACTCAAATATACCTCTTTACCGACGATGATGTCATGTGTAAAGTCTTCCTACTAACCCGAAAGATGCTTGCGCTAAGTCTGGTACACCCACTACCGCCAAAGACGGCTGACTCCTTTGACACGTTTATGACTAAGTTCAATGCTCGATCTTGCCACGAGCCGAGCTCATCAAAAACCCTCGCCTCGCTGGTAAACTTTAAGCAAGAGAAAAACGAAGCTCTCGTGTGATTTTATGGCCGTGTTCAAGAAAGAGACCGCCCTCATCCGGAATCTCAGTGTCGATGTCGCACTACATACTATCTTGACCGGGTTACGGCCTGGCCCCTTCGCCGCACACCTAGCCCCGAAGCCACCAACCAGCATGGACGAAGCCGAGGAGCAAAGTTGTGGGTTCATTAATATGGAGGAAATTGAAGAGTCTAAGAAAAGAGAAAGGACCGATGATTCCCGATAGACGAGAAGGGAGAGAAGAAGAGAGGGTGGAGGTGATAAGCATAAATTCAAAACGCATCCGAACACTTACATAGGGGACCGAAGTATGAGCACTATACCCGCCTCAACACCAACCGAGTTCCGGTATTTGAGGAGGCCTGCAACGCAGAACTTTTGCAGCCTCCCCAACCATGGCCACACGCCCTGCATGCCGATCGACGTAAGCATTGTCGGTACCACCGTAACTACGGGCATACCACCGAGGAGTGCTGGGTCTTGCATGACAAGATCAAGAGCTAGTGCATTCTGGTCATCCGAATAATTTCGCTCAGAGAAATCACAACAACGGTGAAGGGCGTGGTAGAGGCAAGAGAGAGGAGGCGGCCAAAACCCGGAAGGGGTGAAGGCCGGCGTTAATGATGAAAGGAGAGAAAATAGGGAAGAGCAAAATGAAAGGGAGGGCAGAGGATAATACCGTCCGAGGGGTAATAAACACTATTTCAAAGCGGATTTGCGGGAGGAGGCATGACGAGTTCAGCCGGAGAAAACACTGCAGGGCTATTCGGGCCAGAACTCGAAAGGGGCAAACCTCCGAGGATTTCCCCACCGATTATTTTCTCCGATGAAGACTTCTTGGGTTTGGATCCTAATCGGGACGACCCGATGGTAATCACCGTGCAATTCGACAACTTCTCTGTCACAAGAGACTCTCGTCGACTGTGGGAGCTCGGCTGATATCCTGTATTATTCAACATTTCGAAGCTCGGGATCCCGAAAAATCTATTCACCCGCATTGACAAGAAACTCAGCCGGTTTTGTCGGAGAGCAGGTGGATACCCGAGGATACATAGACCTCCTAACTACCTTTGGGGATGGCAAAACTTCCAAGACTATTCCGATCAGGTATGTGTTGGTTAATGCAGTCACATCATACAATATCTTGATCGGAAGACCATCCTTGAATGAGTTGGGAGGTGTGGTCTCTACTCCCCACCTCACAATGAAGTTCCCTTCCAACTCGGGAGACATAGTTGCTATCCGGGCTGATAAGAAAATGGCCGCAGCGGTTATGCCGATAGTTTGCGTGTGAGCAAACTCAAACCTGCACCTGCGGAAACGCTAGACAGAGGAAAGGACAGGTCAGTAAATTCAGTTAGTTCTGTTGAACTAGACCCGAGGACTGACATGCAAGAACAACGACCACAACCCATTGAGGAGTTGGAGAAATTCCAACTTGGAACACAGCCCGATCAGTGCACCAAGCTAGGCGGTCAACTTGAGCCGACTTTGAAAGAGAAAATAAAGGGAGTACTCCGCAGCAACGCTGATTTGTTCGCCTGGACAACATCAGACATGCCGGGGATTGACCCCAATTTCCTATGTCACAAACTAGCAATCTGTCCCGAGGCAAAACCGGTAGCTCAGCGGAAAAGAAGGCTTGGTGAGGAAAGGAGAAAAGTGGTGGAAGAAGAAACAGCAAAGTTGGTAGAAGCCAACTTTATCCGAGAAATAGAGTACACTACTTGGCTGGCCAACGTGGTCCTGGTTAAAAAAGCAAACGGCAAGTGGCGAATGTGCACCGATTATACAGACTTAAACAAAGCTTGCCCAAAGGATTCTTATCCTTTGCCGAGTATTGACAGGTTGGTGGATGGTCCTTCCGGCACAGAATTTTGAGCTTTTTGGATGCATACTGGATACATCGATACGAATGTATCCCCCAGACGAGAAAAAACAGCCTTCATCACCGAAGGCTCAAACTATTGTTACCGGGTAATGCCATTCGGATTGAAAAATTTGGGGCAACCTATCAAAGGCTCATGGACAAAGTGTTTGAAGGACAGATCGGGAAAAACATGGAGGTTTACGCCGATGATATGGTTGTAAAGTCTCGATGACCACAATAATCATCCAAGGGATCCGGAGGAAATTTTCCAACAATTAAGAAAGTACAATATGAGGTGAATCCGGAAAAGTGTGTTTTTGGGGTCCAGGCGGAAAATTCCTCGGTTTCATGTTGACACACCGAGGAATCGAAGCCAACCCGGACAAATGCCGAGCTGTGATTGAGATGCGAAGTCCGCAGAACGTTAAAGAAGTGCAGCGGCTTGCAGGGCGACTAGCATCTTTATCTCGGTTTCTCCCCGGGTCTGCAGAGAAAGCTCGGCCTTTCTTCAAATTATTAAAGAAGCCTCAAACTTTCGCATGGACCGAGGAATGCGAGAAGGCCTTCGTTGACTTTAAAACCTTCTGTCTTCACCGCCAATATTAACTCGACCTATCCTAGGGAAGGAGCTGTATTTATACTTGTCAGCAACCGAGTATGCCATCAGTGCGGTCATTGTGCAAGAAATAGAGAAAAAGTAAATGCCGGTATATTTCATCAGCAGAGTTCTCCATGATGCGAAAACCCGGTATCAACTTATAGAGAAGCTAGTCTTAGCTCTCGTGGATCGCAGCTCGGCGATTGCGCCCATATTTCCGGGAGTCACCAGGTGATTGTTAAGACCGATCATCCTATTAAACAGATTCTCAAAAACCCGAGTTGGCAGGCCGCATGATTACTTGGTCGGTGGAGTTATCCGAGTTTGGCCTCAAATACGAACTGAGAGGTCCCCTGAAAGCTCAGTGTATCTCTGACTTCGTATCCGAGCTCAACCCGCTACCAATTACTGAAGATTTATGGTGGAATTTATATGTGGATGGGTCCTCGAATGTCAAAGGCAAGTGGGAGCGGGGTGATACTAGAGGGTCCGGGAGAGCTAATCCTAGAGCAATCCTTAAAGTTTGAGTTCGAGCCTCAAACAACCAAGCTGAATATGAAGCCTTGATAGCAGGATTGATGTTGGCCAAAGAAATGGGAGCAAGAGCGGTGAGATGCCAAAGTGATTCGCGACTGGTCACAAGTCAAATCTCTGGAGAATACCAAGCAAAAGAACCTCAACTCACCAGGTATTTATGTAAAGTGAATCAGTTGATTTCCAATTTTGAGAAATTTACTATTGAACGCATTCCCCGAGAAGAAAATACTCGGGCTGATCTGCTGTCAATGTTGGCCAAAGACGAAGAAGCACGCAAGATAAAACGGTTATTCAGGAGACCATTAATGAACCGAGTATTACACTTGGAGAGGTAATGGCTAGTGAACCAGCTGACCGAGAATGGATGACACCCATATGGGAGTATCTATCCTCGGGTACTCTACCCCCAGATCATGCCGAAGCCAGAAAAATCAGGCTTAGAGCAAGCCATTTTGTTATTATCTCGGGAGAGTTGTACAAAAGGGGATTCTCGGTACCGATGTTAAAATGTCTCGATCAAGCCTTAAGAAATATGTAATGGAAGAGGTTCACAGAGGAATATGCGGTTTCCACTGCGGGGGCAGATCGATGGCCTCCAAGGTAGTCCGAGCGGGATACTATTGGCCGACCATCCGAGCAGATTGCATCGAGTGGACGAGACAATGTGATGAATGTCAAAGATTTGCCAATGTAAGTCGTACCCCGCCCGAAGAACTTCACACATTGAACTCGCCTTGGCCCTTTGCTATGTGGGGAATGGATATACTTGGACCGTTCCCCATAGCCAAAGGTCAGGTCAAATTTCTCTTGGTAGCGGTGGACTACTTCACAAAATGGATTGAAGCATAACCTTTGGCAAAAATTACTACCGAGAAGGTACAAAAGTTTGTATGGAGAAACCTCATCTGCAGGCACGGAATTCCATTAGCAATTGTCACTGATAACGGAAGGCAGTTTATAGATAAGACATTGCAAGAATTCTATGTCAATCTCGGTGTTAAACACCACGTCTCATCGGTGGAACATCCCCAAACCAATGGGCAAGCCGAGGCAGCCAATAAAGTTATTCTCGAGAGAGTCAAGAAGAGAGTGGGAAAAGCCAAAGGAACTTGGGCAGAAGAGTTGCCGAGTATTCTTTGGGCCTACCACTGCACGCCACAATCCACTACTCAAGAAACACCCTTCAGGCTGACATACGGGACAGACGCCATGATCCCAGTCGAGGTTGGTGAGCCGTCTTTTCGGCGAATACAACATGAGCAAAATGAGAATGAAAGCAACCTAAGGGTCGAACTTGACTTGGTGGAGGAGATCAGAGAGGAGGCTAAAATCAGGGAAGAAGCCTGCAAACGAAGAGCTACTCGGAGGCATAACTCAAAGCTGAAACCGAGAAATTTCGTGCGCGGAGACTTGGTGCTAAAAATGAAAGGAGAAGCAAGAAGAGACCATACGGAGGGCAAGCTAGCAGCAAATTGGGGAGGACCATTCCGAGTGGTAGAAAGCTTGGGAAACGGAGCATATAGGTTAGAAGAATTGTCGGGAAGCCTATCCCGAGAACAGCTTGATATATATAGTCGGTGATGTACTCTTTTTCCTACCTCGGTATTTTATCCCAAAAAGGGTTTTGACCGAGAAGGTTTTAACGAGGCACACCGCATACTTTCTTTCTTTTTTATCCAATAAAATAAGTCATTATGAACATTGGTCTATTTTCATATTTTGCCGATGTACTTATTCTCGCGAATATTTAAAATCCTCAAGGCCGAGTACGAGCCATTCAATTTTTAAGGCCAAGTTTGAGCCTGAAGGCCGAGTTCGAGCCGATTAAATTGTTAAAGGCCGAGTACGAGCCATTCAATTTTTAAGGCCAAGTTTGAGCCTGAAGGCCGAGTTCGAGCCAATTAAATTGTTAATGGCCGAGCACGAGCCATTGAAATTTTAAGGCCAAGTTTGAGCCCGAAGGCCGCCGCGAGACGAGCCATTGAATTTTTAAGGCCAAGTATGAGCCAGAAGGCCAAGTACGAGCCATTGAATTTTTAAGGCCAAGTTCGAGTCGATTAAATTGTTAAAGGTCGCAGACGAGCCATTGAATTTTTAAGGCCAAGTTTGAGCCCAAAGGCCGAGTACGAGCCATTGAATTTTTAAGGCCAAGTTCGAGCCGATTAAATTGTTAAAGGCCGAGTACGAGCCATTAAATTTTTAAGGCCAAGTTTGAGCCTCGAAGGCCGAGTTCGAGCCAATTAAATTGTTAAAGGCCGAGTACGAGCCATTAAATTTTTAAGGCCAAGTTTGAGCCTGAAGGCCAAGTTCGAGCCGATTAAATTGTTTAAGGCCGAGTTCCAGCCTTTGGAATTGTTTAAGTGAAATCGAATACGAGCATTAAGAAGAACCAAGTTTAAGTCTAAAGGCCGAGTTCGAGCCATAAATTTTTTAAGGAAACCGAGTACAATGCCGAAAATAAAAACAAAGTACGGGTCGAGTACTAGGAAGTACTACGACTTAGTTACAAAGCTGAAATTGAAAATAAGGCCCGCCCGGTTGGCCAGTAGTTCCCCCAATTAGAACTGGGGCAAGACCGGTTGGCCAGTAGTCCCCCCAATCGGACGCCCCAACCCTCCTTTGACGAAGGAAGTACGCGCCACCTCCTGAGAAAGCTGGACGATGAGGCATTCGACCGGCTGCGGGAGGAGAAGACGGCTACCCCTTTCGCAACTCCCGAGGACTGCTACTCTCCCAGTTAACATCCTTTCTAAAAGGATTAAATCACAAGAGGAATTCTAGATCCCATCTCCCAATTACACCCTTTTTGGCAGCTATAAAACTCAAAAAAGGATGTTAACTGGGAGAGGGGAACATAAACCCCTAGCATTCTCATAAAGAGGATTACTCGGGTCAGGAACAAAAAGACGAACTTTGCTGGGTGGAAAGATGAAGAATGGATAAATGAAGCAAAGAAAAAGCCCTATTTATAAGGGGGGAGAGACGTTGGAAAGAAGGAATATGCGCTGGGAAGAGGTTTATTGAAAAAATAAATCTCGAAACTCAGCAAAAAGCAGTAATTGCATGAACCCACTGGGGTTCCCAAGGCACATAACGTGTGACCACATATACAAAACGTGGATCATGCATTTCACGTGTGACAACAACTATCCGTTTTTGATACGGATGACAAAATATCTCGGCCTTAGTCGAGGTCTAGTTTAAACGAAAGAGTTCACAGTGCAAATAACATCGGAGTATAAAAATATTTCGATGGATATCTCGGCCGAACAAATACTGTAAAAGCAAGAGGAAGTCATCAAAACGCTGGAAGAGTTTTTCATTAGACCAACAAGGATTACAAGGGGAAAAACCCATTACAGAGGTATGAAAAAATAAAAATACAGTTATTCCTCCCTAGGGCCCTCTTCGGCGTCGATGTGATCCTCGGGAGAGTCTTCCCCCCTCCCACCTCCTCTTCCTCTTCAAGAATAATGGGAACAAGTTCCCCATTGTGCACCTCTTTGGTTACGTCGGCACCCGAGATATCAATCCCCGGAGCGAGAATCTCAACTTGGGCAATGGCCTTTGCGAAACCTTTCCGATGCTCAACAAGAATGCAGTCGGTGGCCTCTTTTAGGTCTTCCTGAACCTCCGTCTTGGCCTTAGTCTCGGCCTCCAGGGCGGCATTAAGTTGTTCGATCACAACTTGAGCCTTCTTGAGCTCCTCCTCAGTGCGAGCTTTATCCTCTTCAGCCCGAGCTTTATTCTCCTCAGCAAATTTTGCTTGGGAGGTAAGCTCGTAGTTCGGCCATTAAGCTCGGCAATGGTAGTACTCGAGAGGTTATTGGTTTTGGCCAGCTCATCACGCTCCGCTGAGATCCGGCAAAATCCTCTCTCGTTTCGCAATAGAAGCAAGTTCAGCTTCCAGATGCTGAGATTTCTTCTCAGTCTCCATCAAATCTCGGCTACAAAAGCGGGCCAGAGCAGCAGCTCGGATGCAGTAGGCCGAGAGGGCCTCCATACTAGACTAAGCCCCTTGTTTCTTGATTAAGCGAAGATCAGCTGGCTTCAGGAAATTTGAGTCAAAAGAAGGGAAGGGATTGAAGTCTTCACCCCAGAGAGACGAGGTTCCTGCTTTCAGAGAAGTGTTATACCACTTCACCTCGGTAGAAGGAGGAACTCGCTCCTCTCGTCCCGTAGTTCCCGTCTCATGAGTGGTAGGACGTAGGGGACTTGAGCGAGGAGGGGAAGAATCTTCGGCGTCGACTACTATCTCCACCCTTTTTCTTTTGTGAGGGGCGGACGATGAAGCCCCCTTGGCAGTAGCCTTAGCAGCAGACGGAGGAATTCCTTTCTTTTTCTTCTCGGTCCATGGGGACCCTGACCCTCTTTCGCTGTAGATTTCAGAAGCTTTGAAAAGTCGAATTTCCCCATGATAACTGCCAAAAAGAAAAGTCATAGTACAGAAACACGAGAGAAAAATTTAAAAACTAAAAAGCCGAACACTTACTTTTAAAGTCGGCTCTTGGAGTGGATGAAAAGGGAAGTTTCAGGAAACGTCCACAATGGAGAGGCCGAGGAAGTTTTTCTAATATATCTATGTCCTGTCTATCCTCGGCAGGAAGGGATTGGTATTCAAAACCAACGAATTTGGTAGGAGATGATTGCAAGTACAAAGGAAACAAGGCGCATCCATTTTCATCGAAAAAGTGGGAACGGTGAGAGCCCGAGGGGCGAACTCGGAAGAATCCGACTTTGAAGTCTTTATACGATGATGTGTATAAGCTAATCAGTCCTCTTCGGTTCAGCCCATTGAGGGAAATCCATCCCGTTTTCTCACCAAACCTTGTTTGGTAAAAGTACAAAAATTTGGGAGTAGTGGGCTCTATCCCGATGTATTTACACAGAATTTGAAAGGCCTTTAGAGAAGCCCAACTGTTGGGATGAAGCTGAGTAGGTGCGACATTCATGGTTCTCAGAACGTCACACTCAAACTCAGTGAAAGGAAGGGACACAAGCAGCTGAGAAAACAGTGTTTTATACATATATGTAAAAGGGGGCTCAGAAGGATGAGCCCTGAGGAAAACATACTGCACTCCGAGGGGGAGAACAAATAAACTCGGATTCGTCTCCCGGATGCCGAGATAGTAACTTGGGACCGAAGGAGAGCAATTGAATCAAGACCGATAGTTAGAAAAATAAACCCCAACTTCGCCCTTAACCAGGTATACCGGGTAGGGTAATATCAGAACAGGTCTTTTGGAACCCTTTGGCGTTGTTCATGAGCGGCGGGTTTGGAAATTTGGGGGGTGGGAGAACCAGACCCAGAAGGGTCAGACCCAGAAGAATCAGACTCGGAAGAAGACGACCCGGAGGAGGGCGGTCTCACCTGACCGATGGTTGGTTCCTGTGAAGGAACAAAAGAAGTGGAAGGAGAGCCCCCAATAGGGGAAACCTCGCGCTCCACCAGAGGTGAAGTGTTTGACTCGGTGGACTCGGATGAACTCATGCCCGGAATCCAGAAATAAACTCAGAAATTTGAAAGAAGGAAGAAGGCTGGACGTACCTGGAGAGCGAAAAGCAGGAAGACGGTTGCATAAACTTGAAAGACAAAGATGAAGAGTGGAGGAAGGAAGTGGGTAAGGGGGAATAAGGTGGAGTTAGAAGAGATATTTATAGCTACTGCAGTTGATGATGAATGATCAACGGTCCACATTCCTTCAAATAAAAAAGGAAAAGCGGCACGACTTTTAATTTTTCCCCTCATTAAATGAGCGCGGAACTCTAGGGTTACTCACCCATAACGTGCAGCAGAAGGGAAATGATAACCTTCTCTGACAGGAGGAAAAGTCAGTTGAAATGACGGTTTGAAATGACGATTTGAAACACGAAAGGGAGAAAGCCCAGCAGACGAAACATAAGCTTGGTTTAATACTCGTCAGCTCTTTCGCTTATTTAAGCTCGGAGCTCGGGGGGCTTGTGTACTGGCCAAAAATATAAGGCCGAGGATTTGTCAATACGGCCGAGCTTATTCGTGTAAGTGGGCCTTGACCCGAACTCCCACAAAGCCGAAGACCGATCAATGCACTTAATACCCGAGGATAAATTACTCGGACCTATCCCACAACAGGCTGCGGATGAAGATATCTCGGTCCCGAGCAACCTAGTCACAACTGCCTGGACCGAATATCTCGCTGGTCCAAATATCCCTCCTTGTAATTCGGAGCCCTATCCTTATCTTTGTCTAATCACAATACCAATCTGATCCTAACAAATAGGACCTCAATAACAGTCCAATTCAAACTGTTACACCAAAACATCTCTATAAATAGGGGTCCAAACCCCTCACTTAGAACTACGTTTTGCTTTGATTCCCATTTGGATACGTAGGAGCAGAATTCACATTCTGTCAAGCTATTCCAAAACACATTCAAAAGACCTTCTCTGGACGAGTATCTCTCACTTGAGATATTTGGACGGAACAGATACCTTGTTGGAAAGCTTATTCAGAGGCCCTTAATTTGGTCTAGGGTTAGGTTGGGATTAAAAAGCAAAAATAGCAGTTTACAGCCGCACAAGCCAGAGAGAGACGGAAATTAGACAACTTTTACAATCATTGTTTTTGGTTTTACATTATTGGGCTTAATTGGGCTTAATTGCTAAACATTGTTAATTTTCGGATTTTTCACTCTTCCTGACCTTGTTGCCATACGCAAAGCATAACTAGAACTACAGATTTCGGATTTTGGTGATCTTGTTGTCCCTAGAAAGATAAGGAAGAGACCCACAATTTCATATTCCCAAATAATTATCAAATTAGGCCAAAATCAAGGCTAAATTGGATCCCGAGTTCTCTAGCACGGATCAGTGCGTAGTCCATGATGTTCCTTCACTTAAATGGGCCTAACTTACTAATCTTATGCCCAATTAAGGCATATGATACCTTGTTGGAAAGCTTATTCAGAGGCCCTTAACTTGGTCTATGGTTAGGTCGGGATTAAAAAGCATAAATAGCCGTTTACATCCACACAAGCTAGAGAGAGAAGGAAATTAGACAACTTTTACAATCATTGTTTTTGGTTTTACATTATTGGGCTTAATTGGGCATAATTGCTAAACATTGTTAATTTTCGGATTTTTCACTCTTCCTGACCTTGTTGCCTTGTGTAGAGCATAACTCGAGCTACAGATATCGGATTTTGATGATCTTGCTATCCCTAGAAAGATAAGGAAGGGACCTACAATTTCAGGATATCAAGAATTGTCAAATTATTCCAAAATCAAGGCTAAATTGGGTCCCGAGTTCTCTGGCGCGGATCAGTGCGCAGTCCATGATTTTCCTTCACTTAAATGGGCCTAACTTACTAATCTTAAGCCCAATTAAGGCATATGATACCTTGTTGAAAAGCTTATTCAGAGGCCCTTAATTTGGTCTAGGGTTAGGTCGGGATTAAAAAGCATAAATAGAAGTTTACAGCCGCACAACTTAGAGAGAGAAGGAAATTAGACAACTTTTACGATCATTGTTTTTGGTTTTACATTATTGGGCATAATTGCTAAACATTGTTAATTTTCGGATTTTTCACTCTTCCTGACCTTGTTGCCTTGTGCAGAGCATAACTATAGCTACAGATATCGGATTTTGATGATCTTGCTGTCCCTAGAAAGATAAGGAAGGGACCTACAATTTCAGGTTCACAAGAATTGTCAAATTATTCCAAAATCAAGGCTAAATTGGGTCCCGAGTTCTCTGGCGCGGATCAGCGCGCAGTCCATGATATTCCTTCACTTAAATGGGCCTAACTTACTAATCTTAAGCCCAATTAAGGCTTATGATACCTTGTTGGAAAGCTTATTCAGAGGCCCTAAATTTGGTCTAGGGTTAGGTCAGGATTAAAAAGCATAAATAGCAGTTTACAGCCGCACAAGCCAGAGAGAGACGGAAATTAGACAACTTTTAAAATCATTGTTTTTGCTTTTACAAAATTGGCCTTAATTGGTCTTAATTGCTAAACATTGTTAATTTTCGAATTTTTCACTCTTCCTGACCTTGTTGCCTTGCGCAGAGCATAACTAGAGCTACAGATTTTGGATTTTGGTGATCTTGCTGTCCCTAGAAAGATAAGGAAGGGACCCACAATTTCATTTTTCCAAAGAATTATCAAATTAGGCCAAAATCAAGGCTAAATTGGATCCCGAGTTCTCTAGCACGGATCAGTGCGTAGTCCATGATGTTCCTTCACTTAAATGGGGCTAACTCACTAATCTTAAGCCCAATTAAGGCATATGATACCTTGTTGGAAAGCTTATTCAGAGGCCCTTAATTTTGTCTAGGGATAGGTCAGGATTAATAAGTAAAAATAGCAGTTTACAGCCGCGCAAGCCAGAGAGAGACGGAAATTAGGCAACTTTTACAATCATTGTTTTTGCTTTTACATTATTGGGCATAATTGCTAAACATTGTTAATTTTCGGATTTTTCACTCTTCCTGACCTTGTTGCCTTGTGCAGAGCATAACTAGAGCTACAGATATCGGATTTTGATGATCTTGCTGTCCCTAGAAAGATAAGGAAGGGACCTACAATTTCAGGTTCACAAGAATTGTCAAATTATTCCAAAATCAAGGCTAAATTGGGTCCCGAGTTCTCTGGCGCGGATCAGTGCGCAGTCCATGATATTCCTTCACTTAAATGGGCCTAACTTACTAATCTTAAGCCCAATTAAGGCATATGATACCTTGTTGGAAAGCTTATTCAGATGCCCTTAATTTGGTCTAGGGTTAGGTCGGGATTAAAAAGCATAAATAGCAGTTTACAGCCGCAAAAGCCAGAGAGAGACGGAAATTAGACAACTTTTACCATCATTATTTTTTCTTTTACAATATTCGGCTTAATTGGGCTTAATTGATAAATGGCCGCGCTGTCGCCACGCGCCAAAAAGAACGAGCGATTATAAAAATAATGCAGTATAGAGCGACAACTCGGATCGTCTCTCAAGGACTCTTTAGTTGTTGTTATTATTAACAGAAAATTAGTAAAAGTTAGAAATGGGGGTTTTGGATTTGAAAACTAAATTAAGAAAACAAAACAATAAAAACAAAGCAGTTAAAGAAAATAGCAAATAGACAAAAGCGATTAACCTACTGTTCTCAGTTTCCCACTATCATTGGTTCATGCAAATCCTAAGCAGATACTAATCCCCTCCCGGTTGTAGCAACAATTAACAAACGAAAACCGCTACTACAGATGTATGTTCCTATTCCCGAAATAACAAACGGGGTTAAGCTCTCATGAACAAACGAACATGAATGAACACACGTGAAATAACAAACGCGATTATATATAGGAACATTGCATCACCGAGATGAAACAATACCATACTATATATTCCTGAAATAACAAAACAGAAACATACAAACATTGCATTGAAAAGAGAGAAGTAAATGATCATGGAATCACAAAACCTCAAGTGTTAACAGAAACCAATTACAGTAGATTAATCTAGGAGACTAATTCTCCATTACAGACATAAGCAGAAAAGAAAAGAAAAGGAAAATAAACTATTGAAACTACCACTACTCCTACTGACTAAAAACCAGCCAAAAAACTCTTCTTCCTCTGTCTGATGCGTTCTGTTTTTATAAGCTTCTGCGCGTCACGGCCGTGATGTATATCACGGGAAGGCCGTGATCGTTTCTGCCAAGGGTGACTTTTCACATTCTGGTCCGTTACGGCCGTGAAGTATATCACGGGCAGGCCGTGATACATTCTGACTTTTGGTTTCTCTATTGTCACGGCCGTGACCTTCATCACGGCTAGACCGTGATTCTTTCTGACTTTCTGCATTTCCTTATCACGCCCGTGATGTGTATCACGGCTGGGCCGTGATTCTTTCTGACTTTTCATGATCTTCTCATCACGGCCGTGACCACTTGTCACTACCGGGCGTGATAGCCTCTCGCTCGAGATACACTTCCTTCTTTGCTCTTTTTATTATCCTGCAAACAAGAAAAAATAGTAAATACTTTATTCAACTCTAAAACAACTAAATTAACATAAAAACACTTTACAGACTCAAAATGCTGCTTAAAGACAATCAAGTCTAATTTGGGTGAAAATGATATGAAATTGGCACAAAGCCAAGGTCTTTACTAGTTATAAAACCATCAAACAGAGGCTCATCAAAATACCCCAAACTTAAACTTTGCTTGTCCCCAAGCAAACTAAAACTCAAAAACTTAAAAAGACTCAAGACCTGGCAAGCTTAAGAATTCAATCAACTCGCATGGAATTTAAGCAGTTTAACAAAATAATTTTCTTTCAATGTTCCCCCCCCTTTTCAAAACAGAGTAATCCCCACATCATTTATTCTGAACAATTGAGAATTTCAGCATTCAGACAATCATCAATCTAAGCAGGGGATCCAAGTCACACACAAAAGAGAGATCACCAAATTCAAACAACTGCCTTTCTCACAAGGGAAATTTGTGTTCACTCATCACTCAATTTTTGTCAGGCAATCAACAATTCACTCAATTTCACTTTTAAGAGCACTTCCCATAAATTTGATTTTCATCTCAAAACGGTTCCCACAGAAAACATGCAAGCAACATCAAATGGTCTTTTATGGGTTGTAATGGGGCCTAGCTAAGGGTAGGATATACAAAGGAACTAGGCTGAAGACCCTAGGAACTAAGAGAGCATGAAACATTATTTACACTTTGAAATTCACTCAAGTTCCTTTTCTCATTTTTCTTTACACTTCTGGGTGGCTACAGCCCTTTTATTTCTTTTTGGTATTTTTGCACTTTTTTTTTTCTGTTTTTCTTTTCTTTCTTTTTTTTTCTATATATTTTTTTTTCACTTTTTTTTTTCAATCCCAAACAACACATTGCACCTGGTAGCCACCCCAAACTTAATTTCTTGCAACCAAATTTCTTACTAAGATTCCATGCTCTCCTAATCCTAAGATCGGGTTAACATGGTTTTTTTTTCAGATTTTAGCTTGTAACATAAGGTTAACAAGAACAATAGGCTCATCAGGCTCAAAGGGGCTAACTAAGGAACATGCATTGGGGATGGTTATTATTATTATTTTTTGCTAAGTAGCTATTTACAAAGAAAATGCCTAAATCATCTGAAGCAAACACATAATCATGCAAACCATAAAGAGATTCAAGAAAATTCAGGAAAGTGCAACTTAAAAAGTGATTTCACACAGTCAAAAACATGTTGGAGGCTCAAAACCTCACCTGGACATTTTTGCAAATTGTTTGACAGAGATTCTATCCCTAGTGTGTGCTTCCTATCACCCCAAACTTATCATAAATCATGCCATCATAATAAAATCTCAAAGTTCAGTTTTCAATCATATGGGGATCAAATTTTTCAAAATTTTTTTCAAATCCTAGGGGGGAAACAGTCAACACTATCATGCAATCCATCTATGCAAATTCAACCAAATCCATCAAACTTGCCAATAAAAGACTCAACACACAAATACTCCTGAACTTCTCAAATTATTCAGGAGCTTTTATTAAAAATAAAACAGAATTAAAGTAAAGGAAAGAAAATTAAAAAGAAGCAAGGGTAAGAAAAACTCATTGAAGGGCGTTTCCACCAGGATCCCATTGCTTGTAGCATAAGGCCCACGTGATGGACAAAGAGTAGAAGTTCATTCCATGCTTCCCTAACTCGCAGCCTTGATGTGGGGGTGAGCACTTGACAATTATGACGACTTCGCCGAGTGCGGCGGACTTCTCACTCCCCTTCGGGTCACAGCTGACCTCTTTTTCATCCTTGTCCATAAAATCCTCCCAATAGAAGTGGGGCTCAACCTCTTGGACTGGCCATGGTGCAAAATCCAAGGGTGCAAAATCCAGAGCTTTTGGTTCCACAGGGGGAGGTGGCAACCAGTTAGCTGGGGTTACTGGTGCTGCTTCTAATTCTGCATTTTCTTCATTTACTGCACGAACAAATTTTTCACCTGCTATACATGCAGAAATTTCAGCACACACCAAACAAAGGTTAGAGTCAGTACATATATTACAAGAAAATGAATCAGAAAAATCTACAATGTCTGGGAATTCTTCAATCAATTCATCCACCCCATTACTCTCAACACATTCAATTGTTTTACTTGAATCATCTACTCCCAAAGGTTCTTCTTTATCTTCAGGCACGGGGAAGCAGACGTCCCCTTGATCCTCCTGATCTAAGTTTCCTGAACAGAACAAACCTGCAAAACGATCCGCATTTTCTATTTTTCCTGAAAAGTATAAACCTGTAAAACATTCAACACACAAAGCAGTTCCGTCACAATAACAAGCATTAGGATCAGGGGATTCAACACATAAACCATCATCAATGAAACATTATCATCAGAATTATTATCAAAAGTATTTTCAGGAATAACCATCTGTGAATCCTTATGTTCCTCAAGGGGCTGTGGAGTTCGCATTGCAGCCGAGTTGGCGGTAACTAGATCAATTAGAGCCCACAACTTTTGAGATTCAGCTTGGTCCCTCTGTTGGGCTTCACGATTACTTGCCTCCATTGCCTCCATCCTCTGTTGAAATTCAAGATTGTATGCCATCCGTTGATTGTTCTCTTCCATTTGTTGTAGCATTGAAGCAATCTCATCCAAGGTGCTCTGTGAAGGTTCGGAAGGTGCAGAGGTGGTCACTTGGCTAGGATAGTATGGTGGTGGCTCACTAAAATTAGGATAGTACACGCAAGGTTGCTCATAATAAACATTAGGCAAATATCCATACATGTAATTATCCATGGCAATCAAACATCCAGACAAAGCGCATGTAACTAATTCAGGAATGCAAAAGGTTTTTTTTTTTTTGATGTAACTTTCTGCTAATAACAACAAACAAGAGTCCCCGGCAACGGCGCCAATTTTTGGCCGCGCTGTCGCCACGCGCCAAAAAGAACGAGCGATTATAAAAATAATGCAGTATAGAGCGACAACTCGGATCGTCTCTCAAGGACTCTTTAGTTGTTGTTATTATTAACAGAAAATTAGTAAAAGTTAGAAATGGGGGTTTTGGATTTGAAAACTAAATTAAGAAAACAAAACAATAAAAACAAAGCAGTTAAAGAAAATAGCAAATAGACAAAAGCGATTAACCCATCTGTTCTCGCTTCCCACTATCATTGGTTCATGCAAATCCTAAGCAGATACTAATCCCCTCCCGGTTGTAGCAACAATTAACAAACGAAAACCGCTACTACAGATGTATGTTCCTATTCCCGAAATAACAAACGGGGTTAAGCTCTCATGAACAAACGAACATGAATGAACACACGTGAAATAACAAACGCGATTATATATAGGAACATTGCATCACCGAGATGAAACAATACCATACTATATATTCCTGAAATAACAAACAGAAACATACAGCATTGCATTGAAAAGAGAGAAGCAAATGATCATGGAATCACAAAACCTCAAGTGTTAACAGAAACCAATTACAGTAGATTAATCTAGGAGACTAATTCTCCATTACAGACATAAGCAGAAAAGAAAAGAAAAGGAAAATAAACTATTGAAACTACCACTACTCCTACTGACTAAAAACCAGCCAAAAAACTCTTCTTCCTCTGTCTGATGCGTTCTGTTTTTATAAGCTTCTGCGCGTCACGGCCGTGATGTATATCACGGGCAGGCCGTGATCGTTTCTGCCAAGGGTGACTTTTCACATTCTGGTCCGTTACGGCCGTGAAGTATATCACGGGCAGGCCGTGATACATTCTGACTTTTGGTTTCTCTATTGTCACGGCCGTGACCTTCATCACGGCTAGACCGTGATTCTTTCTGACTTTCTGCATTTCCTTATCACGCCCGTGATGTGTATCACGGCTGGGCCGTGATTCTTTCTGACTTTTCATGATCTTCTCATCACGGCCGTGACCACCTGCCACGGCCGGGCGTGATAGCCCTCGTCTTCAGATACACTTCCTTCTTTGCTCTTTTTATTATCCTGCAAACAAGAAAAAATAGTAAATACTTTATTCAACTCTAAAACAACTAAATTAACATAAAAACACTTTACAGACTCAAAATGCTGCTTAAAGACAATCAAGTCTAATTTGGGTGAAAATGATATGAAATTGGCACAAAGCCAAGGTCTTTACTAGTTATAAAACCAGTCAAACAGAGGCTCATCAATAAACATTGTTAATTTTCGGATTTTTCACTCATCCTGACCTTGTTGCCTTGCGCAGAACATAACTTGAGCTACAGATATCGGATTTTGGTGATCTTGCTGTCCCAAGAAAGATAAGGAAGAGACCTACAATTTTAGTTGACACAAGAATTGTCAATTTAGGCCAAAATCAAGGCTAAATTGGGTCCCAAGTACTCTTGCACGGATCAGTGTGCAGTCCATGATGTTCCTTCACTTAAGGGAAAAATAAAGGCTAAATAAGGATCAAAATGGGCCTAACTTACTAATCTTAAGCCCAATTAAGGCATATGAAACCTTGTTGGAAAGCTTATTCAGAGGCCCTTAATTTGTTCTAGGGTTAGGTCAGGATTAATAAGAAAATGGACTTTTTAGGTCATATAGGACCTAACTGGGCCAATTTGTACTTCTTTGGTCCTAATGGAGCCCAAATGCACTTGTTTTTGGATTTTTCACTCTTCCTGACCTTGTTTCCTTGCGCAGAGCATAACTAGAGCTACAGATTTCGGATTTTGGTGATTATAATGTCCCTAGAAAGATAATGAAGAGACCTACAATGTCAGGTTTAACAAGAATTGTCAAATTATTCCAAAATCAAGGCTAAATTGGGTCCCGAGTTCTCTGGCACGGATCAGTGCGCAGTCCATGATATTCCTTCACTTAAATGGGCCTAACTTACTAACCTTAAGCCCAATTAAGGCATATGATACCTTGTTGGAAAGCTTATTCAGAGGCCCTTAATTTGGTGTAGGGTTAGGTCGGGATTAAAAAGCATAAATAGTAGTTTACAGCCGCACAACCTAGAGAGAGAAGGAAATTAGACAACTTTTACAATCATTGTTTTTGGTTTTACATTATTGGGCTTAATTGCTAAACATTGTTAATTTTCGGATTTTTCACTCATCCCGACCTTGTTGCCATGCGCAGAGTATAACTAGAGCTATTGATATCGGATTTTGGTGATCTTGCGGTCCCTAGAAAGATAAGGATGAGACCCACAATTTCATATTTCCAAAGAATTATCAAATTAGGTCAAAATCAAGGCTAAATTGGATCCCTAGTTCTCTAGCACGGATCAGTGCGCAGTCCATGATGTTCCTTCACTTAAATGGGGCTAACTTACTAATCTTAAGCCCAATTAAGGCATATGATACCTTGTTGGAAAGCTTATTCAGAGGCCCTTAGTTTGGTCTAGGGTTAGGTCGGGATTAATAAGCAAAAATAGCAGTTTACAGCCGCACAAGCCAGAGAGAAACGGAAATTAGACAACTTTTACAATCATTGTTTTTTATTTTACATTATTGGGCTTAATTGGGCTTAATTGCTAAACATTGTTAATTTTCGGATTTTTCACTCTTCCCGACCTTGTTGCCTTGTGCAGAGCATAACTAGAGCTACAGATTTCGGATTTTTGTGATCTTGCTGTCCCTAGAAAGATAAGGAAGAGACCCACAATTTCATATTTCCAAAGAATTATCAAATTAGGCCAAAATCAAGGCTAAATTGGATCCCGAGTTCTCTAGCACGGATCAGTGTGCAGTCCATGATGTTCCTTCACTTAAATGGGGCTAACTTACAAATCTTAAGCCCAAATAAGGCATATGATACCTTGTTGGAAAGCTTATTCAGAGGCCCTTAATTTGGTCTAGGGTTAGGTCAGGATTAATAACCAAAAATTGTAGGTTACATCCGCACAAGCTAGAGGGAGAAGGAAATTAGACAACTTTTACAATCATTGTTTTTGGTTTTACATTAATGGGCTTAATTGGGCATAATTGCTAAACATTGTTGATTTTCAGATTTTTCACTCTTCCTGACCTTGTTGCCTTGTCTAGAGCATAACTAGAGTTACAGATATCGGATTTTGATGATCTTGCTGTCCCTAGAAAGATAAGGAAGGGATCAACAATTTCAAGTTTCACAAGAATTATCAAATTAGACCAAAATCAAGGCTAAATTGGGTCCTGAGTACTCTGGCGCGGATCAGTGCGCAGTCAATGATATTCCTTCACTTAAATGGGCCTAACTTACTAATCTTAAGCCCAATTAAGACATATGATACCTTGTTGGAAAGCTTATTCAGAGGCCCTTAATTTGGTCTAGGGTTAGGTCGGGATTAAAAAGCATAAATAGTAGTTTACAGCCGCACAACCTAGAGAGAGAAGGAAATTAGACAACTTTTACAAACATTGTTTTTGCTTTTACATTATTGGGCATAATTGCTAAACATTGTTAATTTTCGGATTTTTTACTCTTCCTTACCTTGTTGCCTTGTGCAGAGCATAACTAGAGCTACAGAAATCGGATTTTGATGATCTTGCTGTCCCTAGAAAGATAAGGAAGGGACATACAATTTCAGGTTCACAAGAATTGTCAAATTATTCCAAAATCAAGGCTAAATTGGGTCCCGAGTACTCTGGCGCGGATCAGTGTGCAGTCCATGATATTCCTTCACTTAAATGGGCCTAACTTACTAATCTTAAGCCCAATTAAGGCATATGATACCTTGTTGGAAAGCTTATTCAGAGGCCCTTAATTTGGTCTAGGGATAGGTCGGGATTAAAAATCATAAATAGCAGTTTACAGCCGCACAAGCTAGAGAGAGAAGGAAATTACACAACTTTTACAATCGTTGTTTTTGGTTTTACATTATTGGGCTTAATTGGGCTTAATTGCTAAACATTGTTAATTTTCGGATTTTTCACACATCCCGACCTTGTTGCCATGCGCAGAGTATAACTAGAGCTACAGATATCGGATTTTGGTGATTTTGCTTTCCCTATAAAGATAAGGAAGAGACCTACAATGTCAGGTTTCACAAGAATTGTCAAATTAGACCAAAATCATGGCTAAATTGGGTCCCGAGTTCTCTGACGCGGATCAGTGCACAGTCCATGATATTCCTTCACTTAAATGGGCCTAACTTACTAATCTTAAGCCCAATTAAGGCATATGATACCTTGTTGGAAAGCTTATTCAGAGGCCCTTAAATTGGTCTTGGGTTAGGTCGGGATTAAAAAGCAAAAATAGCATTTTACAGCCGCACAAGCTACAGAGAGAAGGAAAACGGACCTACAATTTCAGGTTCACAAGAATTGTCAAATTATTCCAAAATCAAAGCTAAATTGGGTCCCGAGTTCTATGGCGCAGATCAGTGTGCAGTCCATGATATTACTTCACTTAAATGGGCCTAACTTACTAATCTTAAGCCCAATTAAAGCATATGATACCGTGTTGGAAAGATTATTCAGAGGTCCTTAATTTGGTCTAGGGTTAGGTCGGGATTAAAAAGCATAAATAGCAGTTTACAGCCGCACAAGCTAGAGAGAGAACGAAATTAGACAACTTTTACAATCATTGTTTTTGGTTTTACATTATTGGGTTTAATTGTTTTTCATGGTATCTTGAGTCTCAGATGACTCTCCTCCACTTCCGATATGATTATTTTCTACATTGTTAGTTCCAACAATTCTTTCAGGAGTTCTGTCATTACTGTCGATCGGACGTCCTCTTCCACGAGCCATGATTCTGTAAAAGAAATCATTCGCTCTTATCAGTATGACATATAATTCCACATAGACAAGTATATAAATACCATATGCCACACTAATGTTATTTATCGCGTTGGATTCGGACACACTACCCATCTTCTAAGCATAGTTAAAATCTGATGTGGACTCAACTAGACACGGCCAGTAACAACATCCTAGACCTCACAGTCCGATTAGAATCGAACTGCTCTGATACCACCAAATGAGACACTCCGATGTGCCCCATGGTATTATTACATTAAAACCTTAATATTTATTTACTTAATCGCTCGCTTATCGTTGAAAATACGTAAAAATTAAAATTTAATTAATAATTAAATAACTTATGCTGATATAAAACATACCAAAACTATATTACATAAATACACACCTGTTTATTTATTACATTACCAAAAC
Source organism: Sophora flavescens (assembly GCA_030762895.1). Lineage (NCBI taxonomy): Eukaryota > Viridiplantae > Streptophyta > Magnoliopsida > Fabales > Fabaceae > Sophora > Sophora flavescens. Next base: position 27,493 of record JAUPTC010001110.1, read on the forward strand.
ACTGTTTAGGGTATCCTCGCAGTAGGATCCCTCACAGGTATAAACTTAAACAAAAGTTGTACTTAGCAGAAAATATAAATATTCCTTAGACACGCTGGCCATACTGTCTATACTCTAATCGCCATGAATCACAGCTCGACCTTCAGCATCTGGTTCGTAAGGAGTTCCATCTAACTCCTCAGCAATTGGTTCCTCCATCGGGTCTTCTCATACGATCACATCAGAAAAAAACACAACACACCGAAAGATATAGGGAATAAGAAACAGTTCTATCATCAAAAAGCGGAAAAGATTCATAGTATATCATACAATAAATGTCAGATACAGGTAACACACATAACTAACAAATCATCCTCAAATTATGATATTGTCCTCTACCCTCTGCTCATGTAGTCTAAACACTTATACTATCATAACTGTCTCTATTACTTTCACATTCGTTAGTAGTCCATGGCAGTCTGATGCAAAGAACTCAGCATAGTACACTTCTATCTTTTGATAGGATAGGACTCGACATAGTGCCCTTCTATCTTTCGACAAGATAGGATCCGGTATAGTGCTCTTCTATCTTTTGATAGGATAGGATTCAGTTTGGTGCTCTTCTATCTTTTGATAGGATAGAATCTCAATATAGTGCACTTCTATCTTTAGATAGGATAAATCATATCGACACGTCATGAACTGAAAGAGTATTTGCATCAACGCCTCTATATGAATCTCACTATCTCAAATCAATAACAACCTTGTACCTCAAGCTCCCATCATAACCTCAACTCGTATTCTATGTCACATCTCATCCATCAGATAACTTAATTTAGCTAAGAACCTCTAAGTCAATTCATTCTCTCACCCAAACAATCATCTCCCAAACAACATACATCCTTACTTAAAATCAGCTAAGCACAATATTAAAACCAGGCAGATTATGCATAACACATTAATCAATAGAATATTCAAATATCTCAATATCATATAAAGCAATTTATCACAACCAACTCATAATAATCAAACCAAATAAATAACAAAGTCAGACTCTGTCACGGCCTGGCCGTGATAGCCATCACGGCCGTGACAAACAACAAAGGCAAGTCAGATTCTGTCACGGCCTGGCCGTGATAGCCATCACGACCGTGACAGACATCAAAGGCAAGGATTCTACAAAACAGAACCTGTCACGGCCTGGCCATGACAACCATCACGGCCGTGACAGACAACAACCATCCTCAATATCATAAATATTCAAACACCGAAATAATACGTCACATGCAGATGGAATACCTCAACCAGCGTATCACAGTAAATTTGATAACATAAAATCAAACATCCTCAAATACTTAAAATCAACTTAATGTCGATAAACCTACAATCCCCAAATCACCATTGGTTTTACAGAAAAGGTTTACAATGTGATTTTGGTCTTGTCGATTACTCAACCACTAGTAGGGTTTAGGTCGCCCTACACAATTATCATATAATATACTACTTATCGATTCCGACGATAGGTTGAT
>JAUPTC010001111.1:0-28993 GCA_030762895.1 Sophora flavescens
AAGGATCGATGTCAATTACCACCCGCAAACTCAACAACTATCTAGACTAAACTCAAAGTATGAGAGATTAATAGTTAAAATAAAGAAATAAAATATTTTTGGTCTGGGAATTTTTTATCAACACTCGCATGCAAACAGAGACGAAGCCAGATGATAGGGACAGACTACACTAATCCTCCCTTAATTGCAAATGTGGAATGATATCAACCACGTCCTACCAATTATGACAATCGCTTTTCTAAATACCCAAGCCTAATGTCTTGTGTGTGACTGAGCCTAAAACCCCAAATCAAACCCGCTGCTCAGTGGATTAATCATGATTTTGCATTAAGTCACACTTATAAGATTGCAAAGCATTCAACACCTATGTCTAGTAGATTCTGAACTATTTACATATGATCTACATGAAAGCATGCCTTAACACCAACCTTCTACCATCTATCAAAAGCAAAATATATTTATTCCATGGGTAGTTAATCCAAGGAAAGCATTAAGCATGAATTAAGCATACTCATAAAGAAATAGAGACTCTTGCATTAAAAACACCAAATCAAATACAAACAAGTTTAAAGTATGATCCAACTCAACAATGGGGATTAGTTACTCACACTTACGGGCATCAAAACTGGGGGAAATAGGAGAAGAGGAGAGAGGAGCAGACTCCAGAGAGTGCATCCCTTCTCTTCACAAAGAACCCCTCTCAAAGAACTCCCCTTCTGGGTGGCTGAAACCCCAGCCCAGCCATAGCCTCCAAGTGCCTTCCAAATGCCTCCCTCTCGGACTCCTTTGAGGTTGGGGAAGCCACCTTTTCTCGCTCAGCGCAAATTTCACTTATAGACTCCTTCCACAAGTGGTTGGTCACTCTACTGTGATGGCTATCACTACCAGCCGTGACTACTCCTGGAGCCGGCTTAATTTGCACAAATGGGTTCTCTCGCGAGGCGAGCCCTTTGTTCATTCACAAAATTCTTGAATTCTCTCGGGTAGGTCACTGCCAAGATGTCCGCCAACGCAGCCGTGACGCCTCTCGACTTTGCCTTCGCTTCCGCTTTGATCACTGTGATGGTCACTACCAGGCCGTGACGGGCTCTGCTTTGGATAATATTCTTCACTTTTCAAGCTTTATTTCATCCAAGCTCCACCATATTGTTTTTGATTGTTTTTACATTGAATTTCGTAAAACAACACCAAGAAACCGCTTCACCTGCCTCCAAGGGAAAATCTAACTAAATCAACTAAATAATGCCTAATCTATATGCAAAATGCATGCAAAGTATATAGAAAACATGATGTAAAATCACATTATCAATCGTAGACACATGTATTTAGAATACCAAGGGAATATAGCCATGAAAAGTAATTGTAACCTTTCACCATGGTCACAAATAAACAAGTTTTGATGAGCAAATGAGTACTCATCTCTGGTTGTCGTAAAATATCATTCATCTCTTTCTCCCAACGAACGTAGTTTCTATCCTCGAACCTCTCCACAATAACAAGCAATGTCATCTCCCTCCAATGTTGAAACCACGATTATATAATGAAATTCAACCTAAAGATTGTTGTAATTGGGGTGCGGTCTCAACAAAGAGTTAAAGAACAAGTGACATGTGATCCCTCAAGGGTGTAAGAACACTAGACTTTAGGTTAGATTTGCCCCACTAATCTCTCCTCGTAGATTGGATGCAATGGTGTAATCCCAGTGAATCCCCTTCAGATCTAATGGAGAACCTTGGTTTGTTTTGCACACCCAAACCAGCTTATTGTCAATGGGCATTTATTCAATAATAGTTTCCTTAAATTCTAACAATAAGGGAAGAAAAGGAAGTGATTTGGCTTCAGGAAGTTTAACCAATTTTCATACATTATTCTCTGCACAAGTCGTTCTATTTATGGATTAACTTATCCCCTCTTGAGAATGAAATAACCTTTCATTGGTTTGAAGAATGGATTGCAACCTTTCATGAATGTACACTTTGTGAATGAACACATTTAATCATGAAAAAACACACCTATTAGGAAATATTTAAAAGCCATAAGAGACACCTATTGGTGTCTTTCAACCTCTTTCAACTTGGTGTCTTCGACTTCCATTATTTTGGAAATCCCTCACACAAGATAGATCCTGCTCCAATAATAAATCGACCTAATCCAGAGATTGTGTTTGTCAGTACTTTTCCTTTACCCCTATGGCTTTCTAGGTTTTCAAGCCTCAACAGTCAACATATGATTGTTAATTTTTTTCATGCAGACTTTTAAATTTCTTGTCCTCAAAGGATGTCTGCATTGGAGTTGTCCTGTACCGGAGTGTATCCAAATAGTTGCAAAATGTCCACAAGCAGATAATAACTATATTGAAACCTCAATCTTGATTAATAGGACTCAAAAATTCAATCTTTCCCGGTATCTTTCTTAGCTCCTGCCACTCCTCTCCTGATGATAGTTTTTTTTTTTATAAAGGCAAAAAATGTATCTTGAGTTATAGTTTATTTAAAGTTTAAAATATACTATCGATATAGAAAGGTTATGGCTACTCTTAAAACCCTATTTAATTATAAGTAAAACCGGAATAAGGTCATCAAGGTGGTTGGGTGGGGGAGTTAAAAGAGTGAGTGACAATGATTGAGGTTGAAGATTCAAACCCATCCACTAACAAAAAATACTAACGTTGCCTTTTATATAAAGAAAAAGTTAGAGAAGTAAAACAACATATATAAAAGAAGTACAATCATGAAATAACTGCCTATGTTCATATATACAACCCTCACAAATAGATAGGTGTTTCTGCTAGATAGGAAGCAAATACATATACCTCAAAACGAAGGATTTTTGCATAAAGTCTCACTTCATACGACATATATCATCAACATTAAACAGAAAATTCAAAATTCTATTGAAACAATGCCAGATCTCCTAGGAAATGATAGGATCTCCCTTTAACATTTTCGAATAGTATTAAATCATGTAACCACGAATATGGGGGGAGATAGTCATCTTCTCCAAGGCTACCACATTTTTCAGGAACAAATTTAATCAAAGTGAGGTCACAAAACGTCCCCCTAATTTTTTTTTGAATTGAACATCTTTGAGGCTAGATTGAAAACACAAAGGTACTACTATAGAAGTCACAACATTTTCTTTGAATGAAAATGTTGCCTGAAAAAAGAGAATAGATTTGGTCAAACACCACCAATTTTTTAAGAAATAATTATAGAAAGTGGCATAAATGTCTTAAAACTTACATTTTCACAACCAGAGTCTCGAGATTTTTTGAATTTTTTTGAGATATGTTTAACATAGTTTCCACTCCAACTATGTCCACTTCTAGATAAACCAACCTTCCGAACATGGGTAGGCTTGTAAAATAGTAATCATTTCCTTGTTGGAGGAGCTGGGTGATAATAAAAACTAGTTAACATATATAAAAGAATTATATAGAGTAGAATTCATTATTGATCCAAAACAATGTTTAAGTATTTTTATGTTACACATTTTCAAACAAAAGACACAAGACAACCCCCTTTTCAACTTTAGATCAGAACAAAATCAACTGAAGTCTGGAACAATACGATGATCATTAAAACCAAAAGCATCCACAATCCACAGGATGGTTTGCTTTGAAGCTAAACTTTAGTTCTTAATTTGTGTTGCTATGTGTTTTATAAAACGTCTTGTTATATGAATAAATTAACATCACAAATAGCATGTGTTTCTCAACGATTTGTGCAATACAAAGTATAAATGCCCGCACAAGGAAAATTCAGATATCAGGAGTAATTAACTAACATATTTTAGATAGAAATTTGTAAAGTATGTCGGGAAAAGGTAATGATATCTATTTAGCTTTAGTTTCATACACTCTACTTCACTGAAGTGCTTGATAGCATATGCCATCTGAAGCCTGTGTTTGGAACCCTCTCCTGAGTTATCCATCAATAAAGAGCTCCACAAATATTAAAAGCATATAGGTTTAGGGAATGAAATTGTGTAATAGATGACCATGATACGAGAATGTTGTAGATGGAGAGCGACAAATCTTGAATGAGGACTTTTGTAGCACCTCTGTCATCATTCGATAACCAATAGTCATAAAACATGAACGAAAAGCTTTCAAGCTTTGGAGCATGTAAATGACGTTGAAACATACAGAACGTGTAGTTTCAAATACTTTGATGGAGGGGAAACTAAAAATAATAACCACAAGAATTTATCACAAATCTAACCCATTCAAGCCTAAGGACCTGTAGGTTTAGAAGGGAAAACTTGGATGGGAATTTGATGGTACATTTCATATTCACAAGACAGTTGCATTTGTCTAAGGAACGTGATGAGATGAATGCAACATCTGCATTAATATAAATGCAAACGTTCTTTCAACACAGATGATATCCATGAAGTAAGCATGGATGGATCATAATTTCGGTTTGATAACTTCATAGAGAAGTCTTGGAGATTTGACAGGTCGAGATGAAGAAGTGCACCATTTACAAAGTTTACAAACTTAGATGTGTTTACCTGGTTCATATTGTTGATTTCTCAAAATGATTCGTCATCAAAATCAACTTTGATCATTAATTTCCATATGTCAACCCATGTTGTGGACAAGACACTTGTCTGAACTGCTTCTTTTGTTGGAAGTTGAGACAATATGAAGGATAAAATGTCTTTAGATAGAGAACTAAAGTAGTCGGGATATACATTATTGTGTTGATCTGATCTGTTTGCCTTTGATACGGTTAGATGTAATTTTTGGCATGGATTGGTTATCCTTCAACCATATTTTAGTAGACTGTTCTGTAATCTTTATTTTTCCTAAGGATGAGAATTCGGATTTTTATCCGCTAATCAAGTAATAACTTCTTTAAAGAGGGAGCGCAAGGATACATGTTATTTTCCTTAGACGTTAAGAGCGAAATTAGACTTGCAGTGTATACCCGTTGTCAACGAAGTCAGAAGTTTTTCCGATGATGTTCCTAGACTACCACCGGTCGGGAGATCGAATTCACCATTGATCTAATCCTTGGACTGGATCGACATCTATAGCACTATATCATATGTTGCCACCTGAGCTTGAAGACTTGAAAGGACAACTAGTTGAGTTGATGAGTAAAGAATTCACTAGACCTAGTGTATCACCGTGGAGCTCCAGAGCTGCTCGTGGAAAAGAAAGACGGAACTTCTCTCTTATGTGTAGATTTCCGCCAACCGAACAAAGTGACGATTAAGAATAAGTATCCACTTCCAAGCATAGATGATTTGATGGATCAACAAAGTGGAGCCGACTGTCTTCTCTAAGATAGATTTACGATCGGGATATCACTGATCCGTAAAAGCGGAAGATGTTCCAAAAATAGCGCTTCGAACACGCTCACGGATATTCACGAGTACCTTGTAATGCCATTCGGTGTGACGAATGCTCCGTCTATATTCATGGATTACATGAATAGGATTTTTCGTCCTTATCTGGATAAGTTTGTCGTTGTCTTTATTGACGACATTCTAATCTATTCCCCGATAAAGAAAAACACGTTGAACATCGTGTGGTTCTCCAAATTTTAAAGGAGAAAAGACTTTATGTGAAACCCCGAAAAGTGTGAATTTTGGTTAGACCAAGTTCAATTCTTAGGACATGTGATCTCGGCGATTGAATTGTTAGAGAACCGTCAAAGTTGGAAGCCGTTTACAAAGGGGAAAGACTCAAGACTGTAACGGGAGATCCGTAGCTTTGTGGGGTTGGCTGTATACTATAGAAGGTTCATTGAAGGATTTTCTAAGATAGTAGGACCAATTACATTGTTAACTCTCAAGGATCAAGTTTTCACGGATTGAAGCTTGTGAAGAAAATTTTCAAGGGTTAAACCGAGGTCGACTACTTCACCTGTATTGATACTACCGGATCCCTAAGAATCATTTGAAATATATTGCGATGCTTCACAACAAGGATTGGGTTGTGTGTCTTAATGTAAAATCGGAAAGTCATGACTTATGCTTCAAGGCAGTTGAAGACTCATGAGCGAAATTACCCTACGCATGATTTGGAATTAGCAAATGATGGTATTTGCTTTAAAGATCCGGTAACATTATTTGTATGGATCAATATTTAATGTTTTTAGTGATCATAAAAAGTTTAAAATACCTATTTGATCAAAAAGTAATCGAACATGCGACAAAGGCGTTTGTTGGAATTCTTAAAGATTGCTGATTTTCAACTACAATATCACCCTGGGAAAGCTAATGTAATGGCAGATGCTTTGAGTAGGAATCAGTTCATTCTTCATATATGATGGCAGAGAGCAGAATTGTTGGAACATTTTCGGATATGCGCTTAAAGATCACTATGAATGATTTTTTTGGGTATGATTACTGTTACAAACAAATTGATGGAACAAATACCGGAAAAACAAGGAGGTGATCAATACCTACAAAGAGAGATAAAGCTAGTACAACAAGGAGCAATGTCAAAATTTAGAGAAGGGACTGATGGAATTTTTAAGATTTGTTGAGAGGATTTGTGTACCGGATGACACCGAACCGAAAAAGTTAATTCCGGATTGAAGCTCATTGAAGTAAGCTAAGTTTACATCCAGGAACTACTAAGATGTACCAAGACTTTAAGAAATTATATTGGTGGTATGGCATGAAAAGGGATGCCATGAATTATGTGGCCTTGCTTAGTTTGTCAAAAAGCTAAGATTGAGCATAAAAAACCAGTAGGAATGTTGCAACCTTCGGATATTCCAGATTGGAAATGGGATAGTATATCGATGGACATGTGTCAGGGTTGCCGAGGACTCAAAGGGAAATGATGCAATATGGGTAATAGTTGATCGATTGACCAAGTCGGCTCACTTTTTACCTATCAAGATGAAACACCCGTTGGAAAAAGTTAACTCAACTATATGTTGATGAAATTGTTAGGTTACACGGTATATCTACCAGCATTATTTCATATCGTGATCCAAGATTTATGTCAAAATTTTGGCAGAGTTTACAAGAGGCTTTGGGAACGAAACCAGATTGAGTTTGGCATATCATCCACGAGACTGATGGACAATCGGAAAGGACTATACAGTCACTTGAAGATTTGTTAAGAGCTTGTACACTAGAAGACTCGAGGAGCTGGGATGAATTTCTATCATTAATATTAGAATTCACCTACAACAATAGTTTTCATTCAAGCATAGGAATGGCACCCTAAGAAGCTTTATATGGTCGACTGGTGCGGAATACCTTTGTGTTGGTATCGAGGATGGGGAAAGTTTACTATCGGGACCGGACTTTGTGCAACAAACAACGGAGAAGGTGAAGATGATTCAGGAAAAGATGCGGACGACTCAAAGTAGGCAAAAAAGTTATGCTGATAATCGGAGACGACCTCTTGAATTTGAGAAAGGTGAACATGTGTTTATGAGAGTCACACCAACGACTGGGGTTGGTCGGGTCATTAAGTCCAGAAAACTCACTCCTAAATTTATCGGACCTTACCAAATTCTTCATCGTGTAGGTCCTGTGAGCCTATAAAATTTCCTTACCACCTTTTTTTTCAAATCTTCATGATGTTTTTCATGTTTCAATAAGGAAGTATATTCCGGATCCAACTCATGTCATTGAGCCCGATACTGTGCAATTAAGAGAAAATCTGTCTTATGAAACTAAACCTGTGCGAATCGCGGATAAGATGACAAAGCAGCTCAGAGGTAAACAAATCTCTTTGATCAAGGTTGTTTGGGATGATGTTACTGGAGAAGCAATGAGGGAAATTGAGGATAAGATGAAGTTACAATATCCTAGATTATTCTTAGGTATGTAATTTTGGGACGAAATTCTTTTTAGTGGGGTAGTAATGTAACACCCTGTTTTTCTTTATTGTTTAAATAACGAAATGTGGATGCATATGTTTATATATTTACTCAGTGTTAGAAAATTATTTTAAATAAACGGATTTCATCATTTAATTCTACTTAAACGTATAAAGCTATGATTAAAATTTAGGTTTATACGACAGGCTAATCCGACCGCTTATTTCTCATGACAAGATATTTATACCGACCAGGAGGCCTAATTTTAACTCATGAATGAAAAACTTAAGATTTTTATTTTATTTCCCTACGATTGTGTATTTTTAGAATTATTTCATAAAAAGTGAAATAGTTTATCTTTTACAGGCGAAATATGTAATCGGGTAAACGGTGGAGCGAACGACGGAGTTTCCAAGGGCAGATAAAGGAGTTATCTTAGAATTTTGGATGATTTATGATGGTGAGTCATAATGTGAACACATTAAATGTTTCACATGGTCATCATTACAAACTATTAGGAATTAGGAATTTGCAAACTAGTCCTTATACTTTTAGAATTTTGCAAAAATGGTCCCTAGGAGTTAATTGCACCTAAGTCCTTGAAGAAGCCACCTCCTTTCTACTTAATCCCTCCCTTGGACGCAGCCCTCTCTCTATATATAGACCATCACACTTTATTTTCTTCCTATTACAAGTTTAACGCAAAAAAATCAAAGTTCATAAGTCTTAGAGTCATTGTGTGAAGCAAGTCATTGGATCTTTACTTGTTTTTGGATCTTCAAGAGGTAAATCATCTTCTACTTTCCTAATCATGTTTATGTTCTTCAATAAGTTTCAAGATTCAAAGCTTATTCATCTAGGTTAATCACTTTTAAGTTTCTAGATCTAGAACTTTGAAAATCCATAACAAATTCTAGAAAAATCCCATGATGTTGAAACCACTTGCTATGTTCTTGTAATCATGTGTATTGTCTATATCTAAGATCATGTGATGATCAAAATTTTCCTTCCTATTTAACTTGAGTTGGCCGAACCTATGGACAAAGGATCCATGGAGTTTTGTTTTTGTTTTCTTTCATGTATGATCATGTATTCAATATGACATGTATGATCGATACCATGCCTAAATCCATGTTAGCCAATCAAAATGAAATTTCTAACCCTAAGTTCATTTGATGGCCGAATCATAGAGGAAGAGTTTTGATGGAGTTTTGTTCATTGTTTTGATGTATGATCATGTCTTTCAACATACATACATGTACACTTGTTAAATCCTCATTGGTTCATGAAACTACAAACCCTAACCCTAGGATTTATTGTTGGCCGACCTTGAGACTTGGAGGATTAGGATGATTTTGATTTCCTAATCTTGTTGTTTAGTCTTAATCCATTGTCTTAAGTATGTTAGAAACCTTAATACATGACTTAGGATATTTTTGGAATTGGTTAAGCCACTAAACCCTAGTAGGTTGTGACCTATATAGGTTTATTTAGTGATGTTTTAGTTGTTTGATTAAGGGATTGATTGGTTGTGTGTTGAAGGTTAACTGTGTTTACGACGTACGAGGATTTTCGACACCCGATGAGTTATTACTTTTCACCGAGGAACTTCGAGAGGTAAGAGGGGTTACCCGNCGGGTTATTCGGATGGCCACATGTTCTTGTTTGTGGTCTGTATATTTTTATTTATGTGTTTTCAGTTTATTTTATTCGGCTATGTGTGTTTTTAGCTGTAATTTATTTATCTGCTTTTAATTTATTTAATTATCTGCAGTTATTTATTATATTACTATGATGCATAATCTGCCTGTAATATATTGATGATGATGATGTTGGATGTTGTTTGTGAAGCTTGACAGTGGTCAGTGCCCAACCGATTAATCAGATAAAAGCGTTAATAAGCGGTGTAAATTATATTCAATGTTTTTATGGGAAAATGTTGATTATAATATTTATGGAAAATATTATTTGGGAAAAATAATAAGTATTTGAGAAATATTATTATTTTAATAATTTATTGATAAAAAATTGATTTATGAGTCACAGAGAGGGCGTAACCGTGAAAATATTTTACTACTGCGAGTAGCTGTATAATATATTCCACAATATTATAAAATGTTGTTCTATGAAATTTATCTGCGAAAATAAGTTAACCGTGATTTTAAAAAAATGTTTAAGTGGAAAAAGCTAAGTTTTGGCTTTAAATTGGTTTAAAATGATGTAATGACGACATTTTTGAAAATCGACGACGGTAAGTATTTTAGAGACGGCAACGCGTATTTTTGGTGAACTTCAAATCTCTATGACCCTCTTTTCTGAAAATGATATTTTCGGTAACCGGTGTTTTATGACGGAATTTGCCCATATAATAAGTTTTCCCGAAATCAAGTTTTGAGTTGAACATGATTTTAAAGATTTTATAACTTAATAGCCGAGACGTTGGGATGTTAAGGTTCTGTGTGTTGTGGACTTAATGTCTACTGTATACAACAGGTATACTATGCGTTAAAGAGGAGTTTAATGATGTTTTCTATCACCCACGAACTTAAGATCGATTGTAAGGTCTAAAGGTTTCGTGATTGAGCACTCGGATTGTGAAATCCTGTGTTGTTAATAATGTTTTAAAGACGTTTTGAGTTGAAGACGGTCGAATGTTTTGTGTACTTTGACAAAAGAACATTATTCACAAAGAGAAAACACGAGAATAAAATGTTTTACATGCATTTGAGCAGACGTGCTTTGAATTGAGTTGAGCATGGCACCTTAATGGTATACATGTAGTTAATCATGATATCGAGAGGATATTCATGTCATTGCACCTTGTGTGGACAATGAGGACCAATTGTGTTAATGACCAATGTACCTTGTGTGGACAGTAATGCATGGTCTTGCGAGTGCCTTTATGGCAACTGAGTTTGATCAACTCTGCGTGTTGTTGATATCTCCCAGGGAGATTAGGCAAAATGTTAGAGAATGATTATTGAAGTGTATCATGCATTTTTTAAAATGACGACATTTAGGTGTGAATCCCTTTGAGATGCTATGATGTGTGATACTTTGCTTGTGATAGTTTAACTGATATGGATATATATACGTATACATATGTTTTTTTGTGTCGTGCATGTGGTTCTCGTGTTATGACTCAAATGTTGGTTTCTCACTCTTGCGTGTTTTCTTTCCGTTCTCTACTCGTGTTATATTTTATCTGCGATTAGATGGATCCAGAGATCCCTTTAGCCCATCAGCGATTGAGGACGATCACGTTTGATCGGGCCCACTATGTTGGCACATGGGAGATAAATCCCTGGGCTTTGAGCCCCACATACTATGGCCCATCTACGAGACGATCGGCATGACAGTGGGGGACCCATTTCAAGTGAGATATCGTTGCCTCCTATATGGAAATAACTACGCTTTTTGAGGGATCATGGATTGCTTGATTATCCGCACCAGCTTGTTGAGCCGCTATCGGTGGCACTGTAGGGCCAAGACCACCGATTGAGGTGGAGTTGGATGAGATTGAAGAAGATACTGAGGAGCATTTTGAGGAGGAGATTGAGGTTCACTCGCCGACCTTTGGGGATGACCTAATGGGTGAGGTAGTAAATGTATCTTCATCGGATACACCTTCAGGTGAGTGTGGGGAGATCATTTCGATTCCCCAAAGTAGTTCTTATTAGCTTTGACCAGCTTAGTTATAGTCATTTTAGAGTAGCGAGTCTTTCATCAGTTTTTGATCAGGCTATTGAGAGCCATTTATTTTGATTATGGTTCTAGTTGTGCCGCTACTGTTTATGTATATGTCTTTACTTTTTCTTATTTAGTGTGATGGAGAAAAGCCTATCGTGATGGAGGCTCTTTAGTGATCTCCTATAGTTATAGTTTTATGTTTTGTATAAAACTTATGACGCTTATTTATGCTTATGACGTACATCTCCGAGTTGGTTATGTTGTCTTGAGTTGATATTATGAAGAAAGAAAATTTTCAAATTTTATCACAATTTTCGTAAAGGTAAAACATTGAAAAGGACATTTTTCGAAAGTAACCAGCATTTTAGTTTTATTTTCGCATTTTGGGTAACTATGTGACGGCCCCCAGAAAGGGTGTCGCAAGTTGCATTTGGTTAAGGAAAGTGATGAGATGGATGCAACATTTGCATTAATATAAATGTAAAGGTTCTGGAGTCTCTCTTTCAACACAGATGATATCCATGAAGCAAGCGTTGATGGATCATAATTTCGATTTGATAACTTCAGAGTGATATATTGGAGAGTTGAAAGGTCAAGATGAAGAAGTAAACCATTTACAAAGTTTACAAACTTAGATATGTTTACCTGGTTCATGTTGTTGATATCTCCGAACAATTCATCATCAAAATCTAATTTGCTCATGAATTTCCATATATATACCCATCTTTTAGACAAGAAACTTGTCTGAACTGCTTCTTTTGTGGGAAGTTGGGATACTATAAAGTTAAAATGTCTTTAGATAGAGTTTAAAAAATTGTGCAAAGATATTGTGTTTTTCGTTGTTAATTGCAGCTAATTCAGTGAAACTATGGCCAATACAGTCGTAATTGTGGTTGCAAAGCAGTGTTGGAGACTACCAAAACAATAACATCATAGTCTCCATTGTGGTTTCTGTCGACCCAGATTTAAACCTTGAACAAAACAAAATAGATATAGAACAATTTTATTTAATCTTTAAACAAATAAAAAAAATCTGAATTCAAGTTTGAAACCCTAACTAGGGAAAATCTTGTTGACAGGGTGACATGCAATTTTGAAGCAAATGATATAGGAAAAGATCTGACTTGCTTGAATCTTGAATTAATGTTAAATCCTTGAAATGCATTTTTTGGATTAAATCTTAGAGAAATGGAGAAATAGAGCCAAAAAAAAATAAAAATAAAAAAGAAAGACGGAGAAGGGGTGGGAGGGAGGGAGAATCTATTTTTTTTTAAGGATACCTAAGACCCATTAACAAGATACAAAGAAATGGCAAGAACACCAGCAAGAACTATGAAACTAGCAAACCAGAATAAAACTAGACCAGAAAAATCAGTAAACTAATTAAAGAAACCAAATCAACCAACCCAGCTGGGAGAAAGAAGCAGAAATCATATAACGTACTTTGATAGAAAACTTACATGGTTTTCTTGATATGGAGGGAGAGAGGAAGGGAGAGTGAGGTCGATCAGAAACCACCGTTGCAAGTTATAAGAAGCTTCTTGATTAAACAAAGAGTTTCATTTGGTTTCACACTGGCATTGCATGCACCGACTCATCCGTGGTTTTGTTTTGTAACTGATGCTCGAAACTTATCAATGCTTTTTCTACTCCACTAGCGTGAAGGATAAAAGTTGTTCATTTTTAGTTGATATATATTTTATTTAATAATTATAAAAGTGTCGCGTTATTTTTCACAATGTCTTTTGGTATCAAGCTTTTGCAAGGAAAATGACAAAATAACTAAATAAAAATAAAATCACCATTCCTTAAAAAAAAATTAAAAATAGGAAATAAGGAAAACATATGATAGAATTTTTACTCTAAAAGAAATAAATATCCAATATTAGTAAAAGAAATAAATATCCAATATTTATTTGAGTATTGATTATAAATATATTTTAAATTAGTCGATTAAATAAAATCACCATTCCTTAAAAAAAATTAAAAATAGGAAATAAGGAAAACATATGATAGAATTTTTACTCTAAAAGAAATAAATATCCAATATTAGTAAAAGAAATAAATATCCAATATTTATTTGAGTATTGATTATAAATATTTTTTAAATTAGTCGATTAAAAATTTAATTATAAACATTTAGGTACATTTTGAAATCTTGAATCTATTTTATAGAAATGGAAATGTTTTATGTTTTAAAAATATAGGGAAGACTAAAAATTTATTATAATTAGCTCTCAATTACTAATAATTGGGATACCATTTAAAATTAAGACTAATTTAAATATAATATTATATAATAATTAATCCAATATTAATTGTGTACTTACCAATTTTTTTAAAAAAAATTTGGTAAAAAATTTATTACTTTTTTTAATTAAATTAATTAATTAATAAAAAGAAGACGTGTCTTAAAAAAAATAATTGACCTATCATTAAAAAGATACAACATATAAAATAATTAATCTGTTGGAGATTAGCAACTCCGTATTTTAAAATAACAAATATTTATTCATAAAAATTTATATGAGAAAACTTTTGGTCCATATAAATTTATATTTTATAATTTGTTTAAGTAGAGCATATAATTAAACAAGTTTACTTAATTATGTATTTAGGAAAATTCTTGTTATTGGAAAGAATTGAAAAGAATTCAATTTGGAATGAAATTATAAAAATGTGACAGGGCTTCCAAAATCCTCAAATATAACAAACAACATTATATGCGAATAACTCGATCTTAAATAAAATATCATTGCAAATTCTGCGATACATGATTTTAATTTTATTTAATTTATTTGTTGATTTATAAAGTTTTTATTAAATTTTATGTAATTAATTTCAGATGTTTTATAACTAAATCGATTAATAGTACAATTTTCTTGAAAATAATTAACAATGATTAAGCATAAGAAATCTTGAAAAGAATTAACCATGATTAAGCATAAGAAAATTAGTACAAGTTAACTTGTAACCAAGGTTTTGAAAACCGGACCGGACCGGCCGGTCCGACCGGTCCGACCGGGAACCGGGACCTTGGCCGGTCCGGTTCACAGGGAAAACCGGCCTAGCATCGAACCGGTGGAAAAACCGGAAAACCGGTTCAAAACCGGTAAAACCGGTCATAACCGGTAGTGAACCGGCGGAACCGGTCAGAACCGGTTTCTTAGAAAAAAAATAAAAAATTAGTATAAAAGGATTTGGGACATCCTAGCCAAAACCCAATTCTTTTGTTTTCTAACATATGTGGGCTAGTTGTAGATTTTGGGTTGGTTTTCCCTATGAAGATGATTTTAACATATATTTTTATATTTATTTAGTTTAATTTCAAAAAAAAAAAAAAATTGTGCTTAATAATTTTAGTTGTTATGTTGTTTTTTTGTTTAATATTGTTACAAATATTATATTAAAAATTAAAATAATATTATTTAATTATAACCGGTTCAACCACGGTTCAACCTCGGTTGGACCATTGAACCTCGAACCGCTGCCTTCAGGTTCGATGGCGGTCGGTTTGTAAACCTTGCTTGTAACATGCTTTGATCGGACAATCCGCTACTTGTAAAGGCTGTTTTTCATAGAACCGATGTTAAAGGTTAACTTGTAACATGCTATGATCAGACAATCCGCCTTTTAAACCGATGTTGCAAGTCAATTTTAACTACTGTTAAAAGTGCTTCCTGCACTAGTGATTTTGAAACTTTTATATATGACTTGTGTGAATTTTAATTATATTATTTTATCAAAATCCGACAAAATATATATATTTATATTATATATATATATATATATATTTATATTTATATATATATATATATATATATATATATATATATATATATATATATATTAAATTAAAGTATAATTATACAAATAGTAGCAAGTCCCTCATAGAATCTTTCTTAGCCCCATCTCTCTCTTGATTGGATAGAGATTTCGTGTCTTATTTGTTGTATCACACCACGTCCCAATCAATATATAACATATTATCACATCATTTAAAATTTTATGTAATGTTAAAAAAAGTAGAATATGTGGCAAGAAGATATTGGTTAGGACATGGTGTGATATTGGAAAAGCGAGACAGAGATCTCTATTGTCTTGATTAGAGTTACTATTTAATTAGAAGTAAAACAACATATAAAAGTAAGTAGAATCATGAAATAACTTTGTCTGCGTTCATAAATACAACCCTCACAAATAGATGTGTTTCTCCTAGACTGGAACCAAATACCACAAAACATGGGTTTTTGCATAAAGTCTCAATGTGGGGAGATAGTAATCTTCTCCAAGGCTAATGCATTTTTCAGCACAAACTTAACCAAAGTGCACTCACAAGAAATCCTCCTAAAGTTTTTGAATTGAACATCTTTGAGGCTAGATTGAAAACATGAAGGTACTGCTGCAGAAGTCACAACATTTTCGTTGAATGAAAGTGTTGCCTAAAAAAGAAAAATAGATTTGGTCAACCAACCACCAATTTCTAAGCAAAAATTGTAAAAAAAAAAGACATAAATGTCAAATTAAACTTTCATCTTTTACAACAAGAGTCTTGAGAATTTTTGAATTTTTGAGTATATTCAACATAGTTTCCACTCCTAATGTCTCCACTTCTAGATAAACCAACCTTCCAAATACAAGTAGCTCTGCGAAGTAGTAATCATTTCCTGGCTGGAGGAGCTGGATGATAATAAAATATATAGTTAACATAAAAGAATTATATATAGTAGAATTCATTATTAGAATATCCAAAACAATTTCTACATATTTCTATATTACAAATTAATTTTCAAACAAAAGACACAAGCAGAAAACCCATTTTAACCTTTGGACAAAATCAATAAAAGTCTGGTATGTGCTGGCAGCCATTTTCTGGTGTCATGGTGGTAGTTTTATTTGGTGATCAGACTAAGTTCTTCTATTCATCTTTTGATGACTCTTTAAACTGGGCATATAATTAGCTTTGCAATTTCTGGGTAGTTGCGTTTCTTTTGGCTGTTTTATTTGGTAGGACGTGAATATACTGGTGGTGCTCTTGTGAGTGGGATTGTAATACCATGTTATATGTTGGAGGGCTGGTTTTTAGTTAACTATTCAACCATTTAGCTAGTCAGTTGTATTATGGTAGTTTTTGGTTGAATAGATAGCTTCTTCTCTTCTTCCCACTTCTCTTTCTCCTTGTTGTCTCCTTCTCTTATACATGAGTTGAGTACCTCTTGTAATCTTTACTTTTATTTATATATATTTATAAGCCAAAGTATATTAAAATAAAAGAATATAAGAGGTACTTAAATCCGCATACAAAATAACAATACAAGGAAGAATCAAAGAAGATAAAATGTAACTATCATACTTCTAAAGTGTATTGAAGCTAAACTTTATAAAAATAAACCCATATTTGAAGCTAAACTTTAGTTCTTAATTTGTGTTGCATGTGTTTTATAAAACATCTTGTTACATGAATAAACATCAGAAATAGCATGTGTTTTCCTCAATGATTTCCGCAATACAAAGTATAAATGCCTGTACAAGGAAAATTTGGTAATGATTTTGGAACACTAAAAGTTGACACGGTATGTGTTGGACACCGTATTTGAGACATTTTCACATAATAAAATGATTATAGATGAGAGAAATAATAGATGAATGTATGAGCCATGAGGTTTTATACGGTGTTGGTGTCAAAACTAGGTGTACAAATAATCACATATCATGTGTTATATATTACTTATATATGACACAAATTCCAACGAGTGATTAGCTAATATATATTTTAGATAGAAATGGAAAAAGAAGCATACCCTATTCAGCATTAGTTTCATGCACTCTACTTCATTGAAGAGCTTGATAAGCATATGCCATCTGAAGCTTGTGTTTTGAACCCTCTCCTCGAGATATTCATCAATCAAGAGCTCCACAGAAGTATTAAAAGCAGATGGATTTAGGGGAATGAAATTGTGCAATAGATGACGACCCTGATATGAGAATGTTGTAGATGGAGAAGAATAAATCTTGAAAGAGGAATCTTGTAGCACCACTGAGTCATCATTCGTTAACGAAATAGCAAGAACGAAAAGCTTTCAAGCTTTGGAGCTTTTAGAATGATATTGAAACATACACAACGTGTAGTTGCAAACACTTAGAATGATGGGAAACTAAAAATTATATCATCTAAATGTGGAGAAGCATTTTTTCACAAATCTAACCCTTTCAAACTTCAGGACTTGTAGGTTTTGAAGGGAAAAGGTGGATGGAAATTCGATAGTACGTCTCATGTCAAGCACCAACTTCACAAGAGAGTTGCATTTCGCTAAGGAATGTGATGAGATGAATGCAACATCTGAATTACGAATGTAAAGGCTCTGGAGTTTCTCTTTCAGCATAGATGATATCCATGAAATAAGCATGGATGGATCATAATGTCGGCTTGATAACTTCAAAGAGAAATCTTGGAGAGTTGAAAGATCAAGATGAAGAAGTGCACCATTTACAAAGTTTACAAACTAAGCAGTGTTTACCCAGTTCATGTTGTTGTTATCTGGGAACAATTCATCATCAAAATCAATTCTTTTCTCATTAATTTCCATGTATCAACCCATGTTGTGGACAAGACACTTGTCTGAACTGCTTCTTTTGTTGGAAGTTGATACAATATGAAGGCTAAAATGTCTTTAGATAGAGAACTAATGTAGTCTGGATCACCTTGAGTATCATCTGATGACTTACAAATTTTACTGAGAGCCCCAACATTTGCATCCATGGGTAAGCTTTTTCTAATTAACACAAAATTTGATATGGTGTTAATATTCCATCAGCAATCATAAAGCAATAACTAAATTAAATAAACAACAAGATAAACTATTAATCACTTTTAGAAGGCACATTGACACACTACTCATCAAAATTTTCAAACTAGGGTCACATTAGAAAACTATAGAGGTCACTGGATTATATATGGTTCATGATTAAATCGATTAAACTAGAAGTTGAACTTGATGGGTTGTACCCAGACATACATAAAAGGTATTCCCCCACCAAATGGATACCATATAACAAAATTGAACTTGAAAGCACATATATATGCTACTAGAAAAATTAGCAACTCAATTCATGTTTCACTCATTTAGCTAAAATAATTAATTTGTAGTGAACAAGCTAAATCTTCAAAGCTACTTAAACTTTTGGGTGGTTGAGTAAATTTTCATGTGGTTGAATTGTAAAGGTGATTTGAGGTGTAACTTTGGCTGGTAGCAAAGTTGAACTGGTTCTCAAGAGATTGAGTGACATGGTTTTTTCTAGTTTATGAATTTAGCCTAATTAGGCAATGAGATTCAATCTTGACGGTGATTTTCGTTAGGGCAAAAAAATTTACAATAAATCAGATATACTAAAACCTACTTTATAGCTTCACACAAATGAATTAGATCAACTTGGAAAGAGTTTAAAAAAATATTCAAAGTCATTGTGTTTTTCGTTATTGCGGCCAATTGTGAGAAAATGTGACCGGTGTAATCGCAATTTTATGGTTACAATGCGGTTTCAAAGACTACTAAAACCACAACGTCACAACCTTTATTGAGGTTTTCTGACCCAGATTTAAAACCTTGTTAAAAAAAACAACAAATTATATATAAACCAATTCATTCTTTAGACAAATAAAGAAAAGGTATTCAAGTTTGAAACCTAACTAGGGAAAATCTTGTTGACAGGGTAACAAGCAGTTTTGAAGCAAATGATATATGAAAAGATCTGACGTGCTTGAATCCTGAAAGTTAAATCCTTTGAAATGCATTGTTTGGATTAAATCTTAGAGACAAGGAGAAATTAGAGAGCAAAAAGGAAGAAAGATGGAGAGGGGGAGGAAGGGAATGAGAATATTTTTTGACGGATATCCAAAACCCAGGTTTTAAATTGAGATTGCATCACGTGATGCAGCCGCAACATCTCAGTTGCGGTGGCCACGGAAACCGCATTGAACTGTGATTGTGGACTGCAACACAATGTTATTAAAACCGGACCATACCAGACTAGACATGGGACCGGTGTCGGTCGGACCGGTTAAACCGGAAACCGGTCCCAAATCCGGTCCGGTTAGGATGTCTGACGGGATAAGAAGCCGAACCGGGGTCAATTCCATCGAACCGCGGTCACTAGGTTGAATCGGGTAGCTTGGTTGCGGTCGAGCCGGGTCAGCTACAGTCCCTTGGTCTGCGCGCTGGAAATTGAACAGAAATTGACGGAAATTCATATACACCAAGCCAACCGGTCCAACCAATGACCCATTAACCCAGTGCCCTGACCGAGTCGATCACCGGCCCGATTTTAATAACATTGCCTGCAACACAACCGTTATCATAACTGCAATTTAAAACCTTCCCCAAAAACCCATAAACAAGATACGAAGAAATGACAAGAGTGCCCAACACAAGCAAGAACTACAAACCAGTAAACCAGAATAAAAGTAGACCAGAAAAAATCATCAAGCTAAAGAAACCAAATCAATTAACCCTGCTGAGAGAATCCTCAAGATGCACAGATCATATAACTTTGAAATAAAAATAATCTTACATGGTTTTCTTGATATGGGAGCTTGTAGGGAGATTGAGGTCGATCAGAAACCACCGGAGCTAGTTGGTTTCTTAAACTAAGATTCGTTGGTTTCACACTAGCATTGCATGCACCAGCTCATCAGTGGTTTTGTTTTATAACAGATGCTCGAAACTTATCAATGCTTTTTCTACTCCACTGGACACTAGTGACTAGTACTCATCAATAGCATGAAGGACAAAAGTTGTTCATTTTTAGTTGATATATATTTTATTAATAATTATAAAAGCGTCATGTTATTTTTCGCATTGCCTTTTGGTATCAAGCTTTTGCAAGGAAAATAACAAAAAAAAAATCACAATTTCTTTTAAAAAAATTAAAAATAGGAAATAAGGAAAACATATGATGGAATTTTTACTGTTTTTAGTATAAAAAAAATTATTATTTGAATCATGAAAACAAAAACAAGTCAAATATCTTTTTCAACTACTTGTGGTAAAATAATTCATAAAATAGTAAATGAAATAAATATCCATCATTTATTTGAGTATTAATTATAAATTAATATTTTAAAAATTAGTCAATTAAAAACTTAGACATTTTGGTACATTTTGAAATCTTGAATCTATTTAATAGAAATGGAAATGTTTTATGTTTTAAAAATATAATGAAGACTAAAAATTTATTATAGTTAATTTTCAACTACTAAATAATTGAGAAACAATTTAAATACTAGACTAATTTAAATAGAATATTATATAATAATTTATCCCAATATTAATTGTGTGTACTTGCCAATTTTTTTATGAATTAATTTTTTATTTTATAATTTATTTGTTTGAATTGAATGAATCAATAAAAAGAAGATGCATCTTAAAAAATAATTGACCTATCATTAAAAAGAAACATCATATAAAATAATTTAATCAGTTGGAGATTAGCAACTCCCTATTATAAATATGAGAACACTTTTTTTTATAAAAGAAAAGTTAAGCAATTTCATTAATAATGGAGAACGTAATGCAATCGGTAACATCATCGTGAATTTGGAGAATAGTAATATATGTAGCCACCCCTAATAAAGAGTGGGCAACTACATGGACTTTCCTCCTATGAAACTCTAACAAAGAGTGGTTAACATAAGATGATAAAAGACTCTTACAATTTGAAATAACAGCCCTATAATTAGATGGGTCCTCTTGAAGGAGATCTAGGACTTCCTCTTTTTGCACCTGGAGTCTCGGAGAGTAACTATAAGATTTAGCTTTGAATAAATATATATCCTCCATCATCACGTAAATTGTGAACTGTAAAATCCGTGATTTTATGAATTGCTTACTTAAGAGGATTAGGTTTAAGACTTGGATTACATAGTTAAGATGTTGTTTGAGGTCTAGGAAACTTTGCATGGAAAGTACACAACCATCTAGAATGAGTTTGAACGTACACGAATCTTAGGGTTTTTTGATTATCGATTTTTAAAACCTAAGAGTGTCAAACAAGAAATTTGGAGTTAGGGTTGATATTAGACCTTTTTGATGGTTTGAGGTTGTTTATTAGGTCTTGATGAGCCTATATCTCAAATTTGAGCTCAATCGGACGTCGAACGGACCCAAAACGCAACAAGTTGACTTTTGGTCAGTGGTCAATGCTCAAACGCTGGAAACCTAACGTTCAAGCATCCACAGAATGCTCAAACATGGGTTTGCCAAAGCTCAAGCGCCCTAGTCAACAGACAAGACCTGACGTTGACCTGCCAGGTGTCAATCAGGGCTTACGTGGCAGTGCATGGTTGGTTGCAAGGCACGGTGGCGTACTAACCCTCCCATGCTCGATCATGGAAAAGCCAACATTCAAACATTGGAACGCTTGAGCGCTGATTTCCCAATGCTCAAACGTTGCCACATAATTCAGAAAAAATAAAATGGCTTAAGTGACTTATGTCACTTAAGCCAGAATAGAAAAGATAGAAAGCATAACGCAGAGGAAACATAAAGTAAGAAGAAAAGAGAGTTCTGGAGTGAGAGGGGGAGAAAAATAGAGAGAGAAAGAGTCTCATCTCAAAGTACGACTTGATCGATTCGTCCCGTTGCGAATCCGATCACGTGGTTGCGTTCGTGGCAACGTCATCTTCATCTTTCTTCTTTTCTTCTTAAGTGAAGGTAAATCCTACTCTTTTATGTCGAAATGTCGTTCGTTACTGTATTCGAATTATCTATCGTTTAAGTTATCGGATTTCAATTCTTTTTTTGAGTTAGGACTCCTTGTAACGTGCTCTTCACAATGTGATGTTTTGGTAAAATTTTGGAGGCTCGAAGGCCTTAGAACTGCACACGGAAGAATTGAGAGGGTTCGAGGAGGACTCGTTACGTAACACTCATTCACCGTACGACTTTCCAGGTGAGGGAAAGAAGTCATCTAATGTCGGAAACGGTGAAGTGGCATTTAATTCAATAATGGCGTAGGGTGACCTAAACCCTACTAGAGAGCGAGTAATAGACAATGTCAATATAACATTGGGGACTACTTAGTGGTACCAATGATGATATTGTAATTGTATGCTTATCGCCGATGCGTATAAAAATATATTATTTAAATATTGAGGTTAACTGTTTGACTGTATGATTTGTGTTGACTGGATTATGAATATGGGGATATTATATTTATTTTATTATTATCTTTTATTATTTGATGTGGAGATGGTTGTAATGATGACATGTTGACATGATTGGTGATTATTGTGATTAGAGATTTTATGAGTATTGATACATGATGAGTATGGTGATGTGTGAGGGGGTTCTTGATGCATGAGTTCAGAAGTGCCTAGCCTAGATAATTATTGTGATATGGTGATGAGACTGATGAGATGTAATTATTGTTGAGGTTATCTATGAGATAGTGATGAGAGGTTAAGGCACTAGGGGGTGACCTGAAACATGGTCTGTGATATCTTCATATGGATGACCTGAAACATGGTCTGTAATATAATGTATTGGCACTGGGGGTTTGTTTCCTCAGAGGGAGAATTCCCGGGGTTCAGACTATCGGCAAGACCGTCCCAGACATTATTATTATTATTATTATTATTATTATTATTATTATTGTCACAGCTATAGTTCATGCTTTGCATGAGCACCCTGGCCGGTGTTCAGTGGTGTGCACAACGTGTATTGTGCAACTATAGTGCCATTGCTTTGCATGGGCATCCTCCCTCTGGGGACGAGGATGTGGGCCGAGGACTCTGGAGACGTGTCGTTATGGATATCCGGATATGTAGCCGAACTTGATGATACATATTGCTTTGCATTGCATCATGATGGAGGGTAGAGGAAAAATAATAGTTGTTTTCGAGGATGACTGTGTTTATATATATATATATATATATATATATATATATATATATATATATATACATACAGAGATACATGGAGATGGATGTTTAAAGTGCTGTTATAGAATTAAATGTTACTAAACCTTTTCCACGTTTGGCGTTAAATCGTTTCGTATCCCCTTTGTGTTTGTTGTGGTGTTATGTTTTATTTTATTGTTGTACCTTATACCCTAGGCACGGAGATGGCACACTGGGATCACCCGTGGATGACCCGGTCAGCAAGGTTCCCCCTCACGGGGACGTTTGAGTTCGAGTTCGTGGATCCTAACGGGTGGCTTGTGGACCCAGTCACTCATTTTGCAGTATATACGGGTCCAGTCTCGATGATTATGGATTCGGACAGGGAGCTCCGTTGGTTTGGTTGGCACTTTATGAGCCGACCAAATGTTCCCCTTCCCTATCGGACATCCGGACGCATAGTTGTCACCGATGTTGCCGATGCCGGAGATGGCGCCAGTTCCCTTCATGGTACCCTTTGAGGTACTTGTCCCAGGACCAGCACCCTCACCGGAGCCTATGCTTGAACCAGATCCAGAGGAGGACCCCATAGTACCAGTTCCTGATCTGATGCCTGTTCCGGAGGCACCCGCACCTTTCAAGGTCAGAGCAACAGGTTCGGAGTCTTCCCGAGTGTCCTCCAGACTACCACCCAAAGATAGCATGGTTTACTGATGGATGTTCCAGAGATCATCAGATAGGAGCTCTTCTAGTGGTAGCGGAGGAGTACCGGGACTGTCAAGACCCCGAGGTGCCAGCAAGGGTAGTAGTTTATGATAGCTCAGGCCAGTGCTATCTGTGTATATGTGTGTGAGGTTTTCATGTATTTTGAGAGGGGACTGGGTGTTGAGAGACTGTGAGGCATCTTTCCTTCAGTGTTTTGATGTATTTTTGTTATGTTACCAGCTTGTACATATTGGGATCCCTACTGATGAGATTCCCTTTACAATCTGTACCCAGGATGTGATGTATATATAGATGTATGTATGTATATGTTGATATAACTGTATGGCAGTGGTTTATATTCAAGTTTTAAAATTTTTCCGCTATTTTAATTTAACGGCTTAACGCTAATAACACGATTAGGCTTTAATAATTTTGGGTTTTTCTTTAATGAGACGTCGGGATGTCTCATTTGCTGGTATCAAAGCAGTTCGGTTCTAATCGGACTATGAGATAGGGTGTACTGGCCATTTTAGTTGAATCCACAACGAATAATGACTATTCTTGGAAGTTGGGTAGTGTGTCTGAAAGCGACATTTCTATGACATATAGTACTTATATTCCAGTTTATGTAGTATTATATGTCATATTAATGTGGCCTAATGATTTCTTTTAACAGGATCATGGCTCGAGGCAGAGGACGAGGACGTGGCAAACGTGGTGGTGGTAGTAGAGCTATAGAGGGAGACCCTTGAGTGGGTAACGAGGATGAGCATCAGCCAAAGGTAGGAGCTGGAGTTGGAGGGGAGTCATCTGAGACTCTCCAGATCATCCTGGAGTTAGCATCCATTCTGTTGCATCAGGCGCAATAGAATGCTCAGGACGCTGAGAGATGCTGAGCTATAGGAGCAACAGGATAGGAGGCGAGCTGCCGAGTCTGAGGATACAAAGTTGGATACTAAAATGGAAGCCACCCCAGTTCAGAGGTGATTATGACCCATAGTGAGCAGAGTGGTGGATACAGGAGTTGGAGAAGATCTTTGACACCATGAGATGCAGACATGACATGAAGGTGACTTATGCTGCCTTCATGTTCACGGGGAGGAGTCATGGTGGAGAGGTAAGAGGAGGTTACTTGAGTTAGAGGGCAGGTTGATCTATTGGGAGCTGTTCCATGATTGTTTCTTTGAGAAGTACTTTTCGCGGTTGATCAGACACAAGAAAGAGAGAAAGTTCACGAGTTTCCGATTATCGCTTTTTAAAACCTAAGAGTGTGAAACAAGAAATTTGGAGTTAGGGTTGAGGTTAGGCCTTTTTGATGGTTTGAGGTTGTTTGTTAGGTCTTAATGAGCCTATATATCAAATTTAAACTCAATCGGATGTCGAACAGACCCGAAACGCAACAAGTTGACTTCTGGTCAGTGGTCAACGCTGGAAACCCAACGTTCAAGCATCCACAGAACACTCAAACTTGGGTTTGCCAATGCTCAAGCGCCCTAGTCAATAGACAAGGCCTGGCATTGACCTGCCACATGTCAATCAGGGCTTACATGGCATTGCATGGTTCGTTGCATGGCTCGGTGGCGTACCAACCGTCCAACGCTCAAGCGTGGAAAAGCCAATGTTCAAATGTTGGAACGCTTCAGTCCTGCTTTTCCAACGTTCAAATGTTGGCACAGAATTCGGTAAAAATAAAATGGCTTAAGTGACATAATAGAAAAGATAGAAGGCAGATGATAAGCCTCTGGCTTATCTAGTTTTATAACTAGATAGACTGTGGTTTATGTGCTAATTATTCGAGTTCAATCTCGTTTTCGCCCAAATTTGGCCTTGTTTTGTTCCTAAGTAGACGTTGACTCATTCTAGGTATTTTTAGTAGTTTTTAGTCTATTTTTAATAGAATTACGCTTTTTGTTTCTTTTTATTGTTTCAGGTTAGAAGTGAAGCTCCGAGAGTCAAGGAAAGTCAAGAAACAGTGGAAATTTCCATTCTGGAGATACTCGCCTCGCGAAAGGATGCTCGCCTCGCGAGCCTGAAGACCAGCTGAGCAGCAACAGTCATCAATACTGTCTCGCCACGCGAGAGGATTATCGCCTCGCGAATCATGAAGACCTGGAGGACAGAGACCATCACGGCCTAGCCGTGATGAAGGTCACGGCTGTGACAAATTAAAGTTTGAAGATTCGCCTCGCGAACATACTCTCACCTCGCGAGAGTCCAATTTGAAAACACGCCATTTTTAATGTTCGCCTCGCGAGCGAGCGCAGAATCAGAACTCTATATATTGCTGTTTTAGATCAGAAAGGGGGATCCCGAAAATCCTAGTTTTTCCACTTGTTTAGAGTAGCGTTTAGGCCGAATCCTTGTTTCTGGAGCTGCGTCTCCTCTTTTCTTTTTCTTATTTTACTATGGTCGTTAGGTCTGATTGCTTGTCTTCCTTTACGAGCATGAGGAACTAATCCCCTCGTCCGAGGGATCAATGAAGCCACCCATGGCGGTGTAGGATTCGATGTGATGTATGTCTTTCTCCCTTCTTTCAATTAATGTTTTCCAATTCTGATTTGATTGCGTTGATCATATGCATGCGTGATTGACTAGTTAAACGTGATGAGGCTTACGAGGCAATTCGCGTTTTAGAACTTGAATTGGGATCATCGATTGACTATTGCACGAGAGTGAGTAGGAGATCGGTGCAACCTTATAGGGAACATGAATTAATAGAGTTTGATGATTAGGGTTATGAGACCTAGTAAGTAATTAATCCAATCATCGAATACGTCCTATTGAGCACGACAGTGGATATAGGAGAATTTGGGGGTCCTGGTTGACATTGTAATTGAACTTAGGAAAGAATCATCATCACTTGGGTACTATGCATGATTGGGTAGGTGGATTTGAGACCTTAGATATTTAATTTCTGATTTTAATACCTTAGCTTGATTGATTTGTTAATTTGAATTGCGATCCTATCTTCTCTCTCCCTCAACCACTTTCATTACTTGACCAAACGTATCGACTTCTCGCGAATTAGTTGAATTGGTAGCCCAATCCTTGTGTTCGACCTCGGTAAATTCTTACCGTGTTTATTTTATTACTTACGACGACCCGGTACAGTTGCCGGTGACTCAACAGCAGAACGTAGAGGAAACATAAACTAAGAAGAAGAGAGAGTTCTAGAGTGAGAGGGAGAGAAAACTAGAGAGAGAAAGTCTCGACTCAAAGTACGACTTGATCGATCGTCCCGTTACAAATCCGAGCACGTGGTTGCGTTCGTGGCAACGTCATCTTCATCTTTCTCTTCTTCTTTTCTTCTAAAGTGAAGGTAAATCCTACTCTTTTATGTCGAAATGCCATCCGTTACGATATTCAAATTATCTACCGTTAAAGTTATCGGATTTCAATTCCATTTTCGAGTTAGGACTCCTTGTAACGTGCTCATCAAAATGTGATTAATGTTTAGGTGAAATTTTGGAGGTTCAGAGGCCTTAGAACTGCGCAGGGCAGGATTGAGAGGGTTCGAGGAGGACTCGTTACATAGAATTCATTCACCGTACGACTTTCCAGGTGGGGGAATAAGCCATCTAACGTCGGAAACGGTGAAGTGGCATTTAATTCGATAATGGCGTAGGGCGACCTAAACCTTACTAGAGAACAAGTAACGAACAATGTCAATATCACATTGGGGACTACTTAGTGGTACCAATTATGATATTAGAACTCTATGTTTTTCGCCGATGAGTATAAAAATATATTATTTTATTATTGAGGTTGACTGTTTTGTGGATATATGCCTTGACATGTATTCTTGTTTTGAAGATGTGCAAAAAGGGAAATTTCAAGTCCAAGGACCAACACGCAAATTCAAGTCTAAAGGATCAAATTGCAAAAAGCGTGAAAAGGACCCACAAACAAATACGGGGTTAAAAGGGAAATTTTCTTTTACTGTATTGTTTGGTTTAGATTAAATGTAAATGGGTGTGTGTCTCTCAAAGGTAAAATAAATCACAAAAAAAGATGTTTTAGAAAAAGGTCTTCGAAATTAAATTAACCATATCTTTTTCAGACCTTTAAATATTTTCAAAAACCAATTTACACGGAGAATAATCGATCATGATAATCGATTATGCAGCTCATAATTGTGCTTAAATGAGACTTTAAATAAAGGATTTGTTGGATTTTGGAAATTCGAAATTCAAATTATGATAATCGATTATGGTAATCGATTATGGCTATTTTCAACATGTTTTAAACTCAGCTTTTAAATGGCTTAATTATGCTTTAATGGAGATTTGATTTTGTCTTAGCCTTTGAGTTTAAAATTCAAATTATAATCGATTATGGCTTTGCAAAAATCGATTATTGCTTTTCAAATCAAAAGTCAGAGGCTTCATAATCGATTAGGATAATCAATTATGCTATTTTGATTCAGTCTGAGCTTTCAAACAGAGACCAAGTAATCGATTATTGTAATCGATTATGACTTGACTGTTTCTTCAGGCGCCATTTGACTTTAGCTAAAATAATCTATTATGCTTTTCTGATAATCGATTATGAGTCGATAAAAATGAGTTTTCAAGTGTTTTGACCTAACTTTCAAAAAGATATATATTGGTCTATTGCAGAGAAAGTCCATACAACACCCTGAACGAATTTGAACTATTTTTCTAACATTCTCTCTACTCTTGAACACAACTCTAAATCACTCTCATACTCTTACACTAGCAAATCAATTACTTGAGAGAGACATACACACCATATAGGTGATTGTTGTAGTGCTTCAATTTGTTTCATATCTGCACTTGTGAGTGCTTTCTGATTGTAATCATTTTCTGAATTCTTGTGCACATTTGAGACTCTATCACTGGGGGATAGTACGTCCCTGGTCCGTGAGGAGTTCTCATTGTTA
>JAUPTC010001112.1:0-28983 GCA_030762895.1 Sophora flavescens
TACAACACACAAAGATATAGGGGATAAGAAACATGTCTATCATCAAAAGCGGAAAAGAGTCATAGCATATCATACAATAAATGTCAGAGACAAGCAACACACTTAACTAACAAATCATCCTCAAATTATGATATTGTACTCTACCCTCAACTCATGTAGTCTAAACACTTATACTATCATAGCTGTCTCTATTCCTTTCACATTCGTTAGTAGTCCATGGCAGTCTGATGCAAAGAACTCAGTGTAGTACACTTCTATCTTTTGATAGGATAAGACTTGGCATAGTGCACTTCTATCTTTCGATAAGATAGGATCCGGTATAGTGCTCTTCTATCTTTTGATAGGATAGGATTCAATTTAGTGCTCTTCTATCTTTTGATAGGTTAGAATCTCAATATAGTGCACTTCTATATTTTGATAGGATAAATCAGATCAACGCGTCATGGACTAAAAAAGTATTTGCATCAAAGCCTCTATATGAATCTCACTATCTCGAATCAATAACAACCTTGTACCTCAAGCTCCCATCATAACCTCAACTCGCATTCTATGTCACACCTCATCAATTGGATAACTTAATTAAGCTAGGCACCTCTAAGTCAATTCGTTCTCTCACCCAAACAATCATCTCCCGAACAACATATATCCTTACTTAAAATCAACAAGGCATAGTATTAAAACCAGGCAGATCATGCATCACACAATATCAGGAAATATTCAAATATCTCAATATCATATAAAGCAATTTATCACAACCAACGCATAATAATCAAATCAAATAAATAACAAAGTCAGACTCTGTCACGGCCAGACCGTGATAGCCATCACGGCCGTGACAGACATAAAATGCAAGAATTCTACAAAACAGAACCTGTCACGGCCTGGCCATGACAATCATCACGGCCGTGACAGACACTGAATATCCTCAATATCATAAATATTCAAACACCGAAACAATACGTCACATGCAGATGGAATACCTCAACCAGCGTATCACAGTAAATTTGATAACATAAAATCAAACATCCTCAAATACTTAAAATCAACTTAATGTTGATAAACCTACAATCCCCGAATCACCATTGGTTTTACAGAAAAGGTTTCCAATGGGATTTTGGTCTTGTCGATTACTCGACTACTAATAGGGTTTAGGTCGCCCTACACAATTATCATATAATCTACTACTTATCAATTCCGACGATAGGTTGATTCTTTCCCCCACCTGAGTTAGCACCGAAATCCCGAACTCGACGTTCCTCGCTATCACACCACAGCTTAGTAGTTTCACCTTGAACCAAACAACATAACTATTATTAATCAAACCAAATCCATCTATGACACTTTAGGGCTAGGTTCGGCCAAGAATAAGAAAATAGGTTTAGGGTTATTTTCTTAATGCCATCTTTTGGATCCTAGTTACTAGAGTCTTAACTAACATAGATTAATTATTACAAGACTAAAGTTTGGAACAAAATTCTCTACCCTATAGGGTTAGGGTTTTGGCCATGTATAGGAATTTAAGCTAGGGATTTTTGTTGGACCTAAGCTCTTGGATTTAAGCTATACATGTATTATAGAACTTAAGTCAAGTACTAACTTTCAAAACAAACAACAAAACACCAAACCCATTTTCCTACCTAGGTTCGGCCATTAATGGTTAATAGGGAAGGAAAATGATTTTGATCACATTCTCATGGATAAATAAAGGAGGGATCATAACTAGATCATAGAAATTGGTTTCACATTTTTATGATTTTTCAACAATTTTCTAGAATTAATTGAAGTTCTAGATCTAAGAAATGAAAACTCAAGAAATATGAAAAACAAGAGCTTAAAAAGAGAGGAGATGATCATGTTACCTAAGTTAAGAAAGTAGAAGAAGAATTGATAATGATCTTGGCAATCTTGTTAATGGAAATCACTTGAAGTTCTTGAAGATCAACAATGGTGTTTTTGGAGAAAAGTGAAGAAATGAAGGAAATGAAGAAGATGAGGGAAAGGGGAGGGAGGCCACGGTTTGGAGGGTATATATAGGATTAATCTTAGGCCTTGTTTGGTTTTTAACTTTTAGATTAATGGGTTTTGGGATTATTTAATTAATATAAGCTTAACCATAGTTAATAATTAACTTAACTAGGGTTACTTTGCTTAACTATGGTTAATAAATATGTGGCTCACATTTGATGGAGGTGAGGCTGATTTTGGGCCACACAAAGTGAGTCACTAATGAGTCACCGATCCTATCCGTTAGCGGTTCCCGGAAATTCCGTACGCAGCTCCGTCATTTACCCGATTTCGATTGCTGAGAGGAAAATAATGAAACGAAGCAAAATGAAATAGGTATGGTTGAGTATATATTAATGCACGAAATTGAGGAGATGTGGGAGGTTTACAACCACGTAAAATGAGTGGTTAAGAGTGCGTAGATGTGTCTGGTTAATACCGGCAAAAGCTTGGGGGTATTTTGGTCTTTTTCACCTAAAAGTCATGATTACTAGCATTTAATGCTCATAAATGCTTGGTGAGTCATGGTGGTGACTCATCCCATGACTCAGCTCCTCCGGTATCCGGTTTTGTCTCTGCACCTCCCTTCTCGACTTCGTCGTTTCCCCGATTAGGGTTTTACGCCCGCCCGTATAAAAGCGTAAAATTTCGTTTTCGACACAAAATTTTCAAACTAACCAAACTCGTTGGAAATATGATTTAAACATAAACCATTTCGTTCACGAGTCAAAATTAGGTTTTCTGCTCAGTAAAATTATACTGTCAGTGAAAACGCAGTAGGGTTCAGTCTCGAATTTTCAACCCAAATTTTTATCGTAAGCTTCTACCCTAAGATAGAGTATGAATATGATTTTTATTTCATAGAAATCAATCTCCATGAACTCGGATAAAAATATAAATAAATACATTTATACCGGTTAATACAGCGAAAATATTTTTACTGAAATGAACACCACCCTTAATAGTAAGGGACAACATATTGATTATCCAAATGAACACCACCCTTAATAGTAGTTACACAAGTATCCCTTCTCTTATAAATAGGTTACCCATCATCATCAAAAGAGGTATGGTCAACAAATTTCTTCGTAAAGTACTTTGAACATTTGCCACCCTTCATGCAAGGAGAACTGCGATTTACATTACCACATGGACCATGAAGCATAAAATTTGAGACAACATTATATAACTTTGGAAACTTTGTTTTATCAGGCAACTCAGCAGAAATGATAGAGTCTATAAATTGTACCGACTGTAGGTTATCCTTTTCCTCAAGCCACAATAATATATGTGCATGTGGCAAACCTCGCTTTTGAAATTCGATAGTATACATACCTAAATATTTAGTCGACAAAAACAACAATCAAGACCAATCCAGTAAAAATACGATGTATGGATGGAATAAAAATGTAATCGGGAAAATTGGTAGATTATTCCTATACGTTTATTTTATTTTTCATATTGGTCCTATAAGTTTTTTATTTTGCATCTTGGTCGCATAGGCAACATTTTTTTTTACATTAGTCCTTTTCGTCAACTTTGACCTAACAGAGTAAGATCAAATGCCACGTGTCAGACTAATGTGATAGCCACGCCGATCAAAACCGCGGCATTAGGTCAAAATTGATGGAAAGGGCCAATGTGAAAACGAAACGTAATGTGTATAACCAATTTGAAAAATAAAAACCATATAGGACTAATATGGAATACAAAATAATCGTATAGGAGCAATCTACCTATTTATCCAATATAATTTCTAACAATAATACCTGCAATAACTTTCCCAAAAAATTCACCCTTCTTAAAATCAGTCATCAACTGATTTAATTTCATGTGGAATGAGACACCCCGATGTGCCCCTTTGTCACATTTCGTTTAAACCTCATTATTTAGTTACTTAATCGCACGCTTAACGTGAAAATTACGTAAAAATTGAAACTTAATTTCTTAAGCAAATAGATTCATATAAAACAGAATATGCAAACATAAATATATTACATATACTTAAAGCATCAGAGTTATCCAAACACTGTTTTCAGGGCATCCCATCAATAGGATCCCGAACTGGTGCATAGTTATACAAAACATAAGCGGAAAGATAAAGCTTCACGACATAGACGCACTGGCCATAACTAACTAGACCCTAATCACCATGGGTCACAACTCGTCCTCCAGCATCCGGTTCGTAGGGGGTTCCATCCAACTCCTCCTGGTTATGTTCATCCACAGGGTCTTCTCGTATGGTTCCATAAGGAGACAAAATACAACATACAGAAATATACAGGGGATAAGAAACAGTTCTATCATCAAAAGCGGAAAAGAGTCATAGTAAACTATACAATAATTATCACAGACACAACATCAATCAATCATCCATCTTCCATAAAATTCTTATATTCATCCTACCCTCACTCCTACAACTAAAACTCGATCTTGAATATGGCTATGGTTTCCTCATCATAGTTATGGTTATCGGTCAATAGTCCAAGCGACCACGTCCCATTCCGGTGCACATCCTTGGTCATGGTGAGAATGCTCATGCAAAGCAATGACACTATAGCTGCACAATAAACCGGTGCACACCCCGGACCGTGGGTGCTCATGCAAAACAATGACACTATAGCTGCCACGATTATCCCGGTGCACACTTTCACCATGGTAAGAACGCTCACGCAAAGCGTGACACTCTGATTGCCACGATGATCCCGGTGCACACCTCGTCCACTCCCGAGAGGTGCTCATGCAAAGCAATGACACTCGTAGCTGCACAAGTTAAGTTTACCCTTTGGACGGTCCCACAAGGACTTGGGTCTTGTATGTGTCCCACATACGGTTATAGAAACAACACAACTTATGAACCTCATGAGACTCCTATGGTCATAACCTAGTGCCTTAACCTCTCATCAAGACCTAAACACATGCTCGATGTCACAACACCTCTTTAACATATTTCATGTAGGTTAGGCACCTCTGGTAATCATCATGATCCTCACGCCCAAAACAACTCATCTCTTAGACCACATATATATCTTCGCTTAATCCACTAAGCATAAAGTAAATACCACACAGATCATGCATAACATCAAGTCAATCAAAGATATTTCAAAACATCAACATAGCACTAAATCAATTCAACAAAGGTAATAAAACTCAAATCAACCATCAACAGTATAAACATCAACCTAATATCGATCAACCTACAATCCCCGAATCACCATGGATGTTTTATAAAAGCAATTTAAAGCGATTCTGGTCTTGTTGATTATTCGACTTCTAGTAGGGTTTAGGTCGCCCTACATAATTACTACATAATTTACTACTTATCGATTCAGACGATAGGTTGATTCTTTCCCCCCACCTGGGTTATCACCGAACTCTCGAACTCGAAGCTCCTCGTTTCCTCCGAGATGGAAGTCTAAGGTTACAAAACAGGAAATCATGAGTTAAAACTCACTCAAAGAACACTAACCACAAGGTACAGGTTCGGTTCATACAATAAACTAGGATTAGGATTAGGGGTTTCGGAAATTTATGCGACTCTTGGATTTATGATCCTTAAGTGCTAGGAGTTTAAAACATGATTACTTTAAACAAAGTTTGAACAAAAATCCCACCAAGTTACACTTGATGGAGATTCGGCCTTGACCAATAAGATAGGCTAGGAACATTTAAACTTTCCAATCTCTTTGGTTTAGCATCCATTAATAGTAAGGAGCTCAAAACCATGATCACTTTGGAAAAATGAAAAACGAAACACCCTAGGTCCATAACCTTTAAGATTCGGCCATCCTTGGGTTTCTATGATAAAAATCTTTAAATTCTTCCAATCTCTTAGACCCTTTTAGCATCCAATAACTTATGGAGCTCAAGTCTATGATCATCTTGAAAGCAACATAGGACTTTAAATAACAAAGCTCATAAGCACATAAGGTAAGAACAACATAGGTTTATAAGTAATTAAGGTATAATGACATAAGTAAATGAATCATAAATGACATAAAGTAAATGACATAATGTAAATGACATAAAGTAAATGACATAAACATAAATGGCATAAAAGTAAATGACATAATGTAAATGACATAAATATAAATGGCATAAAAGTAAATGACATAATGTAAATGACATAAAGTAAATGACATAAATATAAATGGCATAAAAGTAAATGACATAATGTAAATGACATAAAGTAAATGACATAAATATAAATGGCATAAAAGTAAATGACATAATGTAAATGACATAAATATAAATGGCATAAAAGTAAATGACATAATGTAAATGACATAAAGTAAATGACATAAATATAAATGGCATAAAAGTAAATGACATAAAAGTAGAGTAAAAATCTTTAAACTTTCCAATCACTTTAGACATAGCATCCTTTAACATAAAGGAGCCTTGGTCCATGATCATTTTGGAAACAAATCTTTAAACTTTCAATCACTTTAGACATAGCATCCTTTAACATAAAGGAGCCTTGGTCCATGATCATTTTGGAAAACAAATCTTTAAATACAAACTCATACTTGTAAAAGTTGAAACAAGATCCATCTAAACCATATGCATGGTTTCGGCCTCATTAGAAAGTAGAGGTTAGGAAACTTTGTTTTATACAACCTTTTAGTATGTTAAACTACAAGTAAATACAAGACCATAGAAATTGGTTTCAACTCAAAAGGAGTTTTCTACCATTTTTGAGAGATTTTTGAAGATAAAAGCTCATATATGACATAAAGAAGAAACTTTAGAAAAAGATGAAGTTTTTAAAGAAAAGAATACATGAGAGTATTACCCTAAGCAAGAGGAACAACTTTTATGAAGAACACTTAGTGAAAAGAAGAAGAAAAACTAAAGCTTTGGAAGCTTGAAGTTAAGAAAATATGAAAGCTTAAGAGTTTTAATGGAGTAGGAGAAAGGAAAGTGATGAAGTGAAGATGAAGAGTGGTATTTATAGAGGAAAGGGGGAGGGTGCACGGTTTTGAGAAGAGGAAGCAAGGCTTGGAGAGGAAGTTTTGGTTTAAGGCATTGTTTGGATCATTTAAGGAAGGTTTAATGGGTTTTGGAATAAAATAGATTATAATTTGAAAAGGGTAATCATGATTACTTTAAAGTGTGTCATAAGCATTTAAAGTATGTCATAAGCATTTAATTTGGCATCCCATCAATCCTTCCCTCATCCTTTAGGGTTCCTTTAACTGTTTAAATACGTAACCGGTTGCACATCCGATCGTATTTTACGAAGGTTTCACCGAATAAAATATTTTATTTTATTTTATTTTTGAGCGAAAATTTTCAAAGTAACCAAAGTTGAAGGAAACATGATAAAAACATTAACCGTCTCGTTCACGGGTCAAAATTAGGTTTTACTGCTCAGTAAACTTATCTTTGGCGGTGAAAGGCATGACCGACTTTAAATGCGAATTTTCAGCAGAAAATTTTTTGTGACTTCATATGATAATGTGGATTAGGAATATGATTTTATTTTATTAAACAAAATATTTTCTACTTTCATATTAAAATATAATTACTTATATTTTAATTGATTTAATGATATAATGAAAATCGGTACATTACATTACTACCCCTCTTAAAAGAAAATTCCGTCCTCGGAATTTACATACCTCGAAAAAGATGTGGATATTGTTGTTGCATATCCGCCTCGCGTTCCCAAGTTGCATCTCCAGTAGTTTCATCCCATATGACCTTAACCAAAGGAATCTGTCTACCACGAAGTTCCTTAATCCTTCTATCTGCGATCCTCACGAGTAAGGCCTCATGCTCTAGGTTCTCTCGTAGTTGTATCGACTCGAGACTCAATCACATGGGATGGATTAGGATAGTACTTTCTCAAGCGAGAAACATGAAAGGCGTCATGAATGTTGGAAAGATTTGGTGGCAACGCCATTTGGTAAGCCTCTCTTGGACCAATTCGTCGAAGAATGCGAAAAGGTCCCATGAAGCGAGGAGTAAGTTTTCTAGATTTGATAGCTCTGCCAATTCCGGTTTTCGAGTAACTCTCAAGAATACGTGATCACCTTCCTGGAATTCTAATGGTCTCCTCCTCTTGTCCTTTGTAGCTCCTTTGCCTATCCTGTGCTTCCTTCATCTTTTCCCTTATCTTCCGACTTGTTCAGTAGTCATTTGTACCACATCAAGGCCCAAAACTTGGTTCTCACCAGTCTCATTACCAACATAATGGGGTCCTACACTTTCTGCCGTCTAGAGCCTCATACGGTGCCATTCAGATACTCTTTGTGGAAGCTGTTGTTATAAGTAAATTCAATCAATGGTAAGAACTTCATCCCAATTGCCGGTGTGTTCCAACACACAAGCTCTCAATAGATCCTCCAATGATTGAATTGTCCTCTCCGATTGCCCATCGGTTTGGGGATGATAGGCGAGAACTCATTCTCAATTTCGTTCCCAAGGCATGTTGCAATTGTTTCCAAAATTGAGAGGTAAATCTAGGATCTCGATCGCGAGACAATGCTTGATGGCACGCCATGCAATCTAACCACTTCTTGATGTAAATCCGGGTTAACTTTTCTAATTTATCACCTTCTCTAATAGGTAAGAAGTGAGCACACTTCGTCAACCTATCAATGATAACCCAAATCGCATCATGCTTCTTAGGAGTTCGTGGTAATCCGGCCCACGAAATCCATAGCTATACTATCCCATTTCCATTCCGGGATATCTA
The DNA here is from genome assembly GCA_030762895.1 of Sophora flavescens. Classification (NCBI taxonomy): domain Eukaryota; kingdom Viridiplantae; phylum Streptophyta; class Magnoliopsida; order Fabales; family Fabaceae; genus Sophora; species Sophora flavescens. The sequence goes on from JAUPTC010001112.1 coordinate 8,708, forward strand.
AAGATTGTAATAATCCTGCTGGTTTCGATGTTCAATCTTCGCCTTTTGACACACCAAGCAAGATAAAACATACTCTGCTACTTCCTTCTTCATTCTGGTCCACCAAAACATTTTCCTCAAATCTTGATACATCTTTGTGGATCCAGGATGAAAACTTCAACTTACTCTTGTGTGCTTCTTCCAAAATCATCTTCCTAAGTTCTGCATCCTCGGCACACATATCCTATCCTTAAACCTTAACACACCATCTGCTCCCCTAGTGAACTCGGAAACTTTACCCCGTCTATCCCCTTACTAACCTCCCGAAGGTATAGATCCTGAACTTGCTTATCTTTAAGATCTTTCAAGAAATCACTACTAATAGTGACCATACTTAAGCAAACTTTATCTTTCCGTAATTCCATTCCTAGGCTCAGATCTCTGAATTGTTCAAGCAATTCTAACTCCTTAACCATCATTGCGGATACATGCAAGGACTTCCTACTTAAGGCATCTGCTACCACATTGGCCTTACCAGGGTGGTACAATAACTCAAAATCGTAATCTTTTATGAACTCCATCCACCTCCGCTGCCTCATATTCAATTCCTTTTGATCGAATAGATACTTCAGGCTCTTATGGTCCTTTGAAAACATTAAACCTTGCTCCATACAAAAAGTGTCGCCATATCTTTAAAGCGAACACTATTGCTGCTAACTCCAAATCATGAGTCGGGTAATTCCTCTCATGAATCCTCAATTGTCGGGAAGCATAAGCGACAACTCTTCCCTCTTGCATCAGAACACAACCTAAACCTTGGTATGACGCATCACAGTATACATCAAACTGTCCTAGAGCGACACGTAACAACAACACAGGTTATAAAGTAAACCAGTCCTTCAACATTTGAAAAATTTGCTCACACTTGTCCGCCCATTACAAAAGTTGTATCCTTTCTTGTTAACTGTGTCATGGACAACGCAATCTTAGAGAATCCCTCTATGAACCTCCGATAATATCCAGCAAGTCCTAAGAAACTCCGTACTTCACTCACTGACTTAGGTCGTTCCCATTTAAGAACTGCCTCGACCTTAGTTGGATCTACGGCTATTCCTTCTTTATTAATCACGTGCCCTAGGAATTGCACTTCTTCCAGCCAAAACTCACACTTGCAAAGTTTGGCATAAAGTTGCCTATCCTTTAAGACTCGTAATACCAAACTCAAATGTTCCTCATGCTCTTCCCACGTACGAGATTAGATAAGAATATCGTCGATAAACACAACAACAAACTTATCGAGGAAAGGTCTAAAAATTCGGTTCATGTAATCCATGAACACGGTGGCGCATTAGTTACACCGAAAGGCATGACTAAATACTCATAGTGCCCATACCTCGTCCTAAAAGCCGTCTTGGGTATATCTTCCTTCCTTACCCCGATCGATGATACCCGGATCTTAAATCAATCTTTGAGAATATTCTTTGCTCCCTTCGACTGATCCATCAAGTCATCGATCCGAGGCAACGGATACTTGTTCTTAATTGTCACCTTATTCAAGCTATGCGTAATCTGTGCACAACCTCGCACTTCCATCCTTTTTCTTAACGAACAACAGGTGCCCCCAAGGAGAAACACTCGGTGCGATGAACTCTTTCCCCATCATATCGTCCAATTGTTCCTTCAACTCAGTCAACTCAACCGGTGACATCCGATAAGGTGCTATAGATATAGGTCATGTCCATGGTACTAGGTCTATAGTGAATTCCACTTCTCTTTCCGGTGGCAAACCTGGAGCGTGCTGGAGGGAAAACTTGGGGAAACTCTCTCACGATAGGTATAGAATCTATGTTGGGGATCTCATTAGCTTCCATTGCACAAAGCCTCACAAATTCACGAGAGTTGTTACTCCTCGGAGAGGTATTCCTTCATTGGCGAGACACTATACTAGAAGGTTCAAGAAATGATAAGGTCTTACTAGAACAATCTAGCATTACATGGTTAGCGAAAGCCAATCCATGCCAAGGATAACATCTATCTGTTGCATAGGCAAACAAATGAGGTCTACAACAAAAGTTCGATTTTCAATCACTATAGGACACTTTAAGCAAAGCAGATATGGTAATCAAAGGATTACTAGTTGGAGTAGATACCGAAGTAAGGATATAAGGCAATTTGGAGACAGTTAAGTTCAAATGATCTTTACACTCATGCGAGATAAAAGAATGAGTAGCGCTGAGTCAAACAATACGTTAGAGAGTCTACCAGCTATCGGACACATACCTTGTATGAGTTCGGTGATTGGGAGGATTCAGCTCCCTTCACGGTAAACACCCTTCCGGTGGCTTGGGGTCTAGTCGTTTGGGCACCTCTTCCGGCTCCACCTCTATTATCTCAGTAACCTTTTCCGTAGCTGCTAGTTGTTGCATAACCTTACATCTGCAGTCTCGTGCCATGTGACACTGATTTCCCACGGTTGAAGCAGTTGGGTCCACTTGAGCAGATTGTTTGCATAATGTGGTCCCCCACATCTGAAGCAAACTACACTTTGCGATTCTTGACCGAGTTCTAGTCAGGTGGTCTTTGTCCCCTGTTTACGCCGAGTCTAACATATGGTTTCTGTCTCCCTTTGGGAACCACTTCCCCGCGCCTCTGGAAACTTGATCGGTTAGGTCCTCCAATCCTCATTTGTTTTTGCTCATTAGCTATCCTCAGATCTATGCTTTCGATGGCACTTGCATCTCTCGACTAGCTCACGGGAATCTTGTATGTCAAGAGACACTACTGACCCTCTGCGGCTCATCTCACGAGCCCTTCCTCGAATCGTCTACATTGCCAGTCTTCATTAGGAAACCTCTGATAGTATTCTGAAAACTTGATCAGCGCCTCAAACCTCGATGCATACTCACCAACAGACATATTGCCTTGCTTGAGGTTTGTGAATTCCTTTTCCTTCTCACGTCTAACTATACGTGGAAAATACTTCTCGAAGAAGCAATCAGTGAATAATTTCCAGGTAACTACACTACCTTCAGCCTCCAATAACCTTCTTTTGCCCTTCCACCAGAATTCTGCCCCCTCAGTCAACATAAAGGCGGCATAAGTCACCTTTCTATCCTCTCGGCAGCACATAGTATCGAATATCTTCTCAATCTCCTGTATCCACCATTCTGCTTTCTCTGGATCGTATTCTCCTCTGAATTTAGGTGGCTTCCCATTCATAAAGGTTGCCAATCCGGCATCCTCAGCTGCTACTGCCCTCCTCCGGTTCTTGATCTCTAGCTGCTCTTTGTTCATTTGCAGCATCTCAGCATTCTGCTGGGTTTGCAATAGCATAGCAGCAGCTATTGTCTCCATGGTGTTGGGAGTCGAAGATGATCCTCCTCCAATGTCAGCGTTGTCATTGACAGCTCAATGACCCTTTCTCGAGTCCTTTCTCCCTTTGTTAGTTGGACGTCCTCTTCCACGTGCCATGATTCTGGTGAAAGAAATCATCCGCTCTAATTAGTATGACATATAATACTACATAAGCAAGTATATAAATACCATATGCCATACTAATATTAACTTTTGTATTAGTTTTGGACACTCTACCCCACTTCTAAACATAGTCTAAATCCGATGTGGATTCAACTAGACACGACAGATAACAACACCTAACTTTTAGCGGTCCGATCAGAATCAAACTGCTCACGATACCAAATGAGACACCGATGTGCCCCTTTGTGACATTTAGTTTAAAACCTCATTATTTAATTACTTAATCGCACGCTTAACGTGAAAATTACGTAAAAATTGAAACTTAATTTCTTAAGCAAATAGATTCATATAGAACAGAATATGCAACAGAAATATATTACATATACTTAAAGCATCAGAGTTATCCAGACACTGTTTTCAGGGCATCCCATCAATAGGATCCCGAACTGGTGCATAGGTATACAAAACATAAGCGGAAAGATGAAGCTTCACGACATAGACGCACTGGCCATAACTAACTAGACCCTAATCACCATCGGTCACAACTCATCCTCCGGCATCCGGTTCGTAGGGAGTTCCATCCAACTCCTCCTGGTTATGTTCATCCACGGGGTCTTCTCGTATGGTTCCATAAGGAGACAAAATACAACATACAGAAATATACAGGGGATAAGAAACAGTTCTATCATCAAAAGCGGAAAAGAGTCATAGTAAACTATACAATAATTATCACAGACACAACATCAATCAATCATCCATCTTCCATAGAATTCTTATATTCATCCTACCCTCACTCCTACAACTAAAACTCGAATCTTGAACATGGCTATGGTTTCCTCATCATAGTTATGGTTATCGGTCAATAGTCAAGCGACCACGTCCCATTCCGGTGCACATCCTTGGTCATGGTGAGAATGCTCATGCAAAGCAATGACACTATAGCTGCACAATAAACCCGGTGCACACCCCGGACCGTGGGTGCTCATGCAAAGCAATGACACTATAGCTGCCACGATTATCCCGGTGCACACTTTCACCATGGTAAGAACGCTCACGCAAAGCGTGACACTACTGCTTCTCGATGATCCCGGTGCACTGCTCGTCCTATCCCAGAGGTGCTCATGCAAAGCAATGACACTCGTAGCTGCACAAGTTAAGTTTACCCTTTGGACGGTCCCACAAGGACTTCGGGTCTTGTATGTGTCCCACATACGGTTATAGAAACAACACAACTTATGAACCTCATGAGACTCCTATGGTCATAACCTAGTGCCTTAACCTCTCATCAAGACCTAAACACATGCTCGATGTCACAACACCTCTTTAACATATTTCATGTAGGTTAGGCACCTCTGGTAATCATCATGATCCTCACGCCCAAAACAACTCATCTCTTAGACCACATATATATCTTCGCTTAATCCACTAAGCATAAAGTAAATACCACACAGATCATGCATAACATCAAGTCAATCAAAGATATTTCAAAACATCAACATAGCACTAAATCAGTTCAACAAAGGTAATAAAACTCAAATCAACCATCAACAGTATAAACATCAACCTAATATCGATCAACCTACAATCCCCGAATCACCATGGATGTTTTATAAAAGCAATTTAAAGCGATTCTGGTCTTGTTGATTATTCGACTTCTAGTAGGGTTTAGGTCGCCCTACATAATTACTACATAATTTACTACTTATCGATTCCGACGATAGGTTGATTCTTTCCCCCACCTGGGTTATCACCGAACTCTCGAACTCGAAGCTCCTCGTTTCCTCCGAGATGGAAGTCTAAGGTTACAAAACATGAAATCATGAGTTAAAACTCAATCAAAGAACACTAACCACAAGGTACAGGTTCGGTTCATACAATAAACTAGGATTAGGATTAGGGGTTTCGGAAATTTATGCGACTCTTGGATTTATGATCCTTAAGTGCTAGGAGTTTAAAACATGATTACTTTAAACAAAGTTTGAACAAAAATCCCACCAAGTTACACTTGATGGAGATTCGGCCTTGACCAATAAGATAGGCTAGGAACATTTAAACTTTCCAATCTCTTTGGTTTAGCATCCATTAATAGTAAGGAGCTCAAAACCATGATCACTTTGGAAAAATGAAAAACGAAACACCCTAGGTCCATAACCTTTAAGATTCGGCCATCCTTGGGTTTCTATGATAAAAATCTTTAAATTCTTCCAATCTCTTAGACCTTTTAGCATCCAATAACTTATGGAGCTCAAGTCTATGATCATCTTGAAAGCAACATAGGACTTTAAATAACAAAGCTCATAAGCACATAAGGTAAGAACAACATAGGTTTATAAGTAATTAAGGTATAATGACATAAGTAAATGAATCATAAATGACATAAAGTAAATGACATAATGTAAATGACATAAAGTAAATGACATAAATATAAATGGCATAAAAGTAAATGACATAATGTAAATGACATAAATATAAATGGCATAAAAGTAAATGACATAATGTAAATGACATAAAGTAAATGACATAAATATAAATGGCATAAAAGTAAATGACATAATGTAAATGACATAAAGTAAATGACATAAATATAAATGGCATAAAAGTAAATGACATAATGTAAATGACATAAATATAAATGGCATAAAAGTAAATGACATAATGTAAATGACATAAAGTAAATGACATAAATATAAATGGCATAAAAGTAAATGACATAAAAGTAGAGTAAAAATCTTTAAACTTTCCAATCACTTTAGACATAGCATCCTTTAACATAAAGGAGCCTTGGTCCATGATCATTTTGGGAAACAAATCTTTAAACTTTCCAATCACTTTAGACATAGCATCCTTTAACATAAAGGAGCCTTGGTCCATGATCATTTTGGAAAACAAATCTTTAAATACAAACTCATACTTGTAAAAGTTGAAACAAGATCCATCTAAACCATATGCATGGTTTCGGCCTCATTAGAAAGTAGAGGTTAGGAAACTTTGTTTTACACAACCTTTTAGTATGTTAAACTACAAGTAAATACAAGACCATAGAAATTGGTTTCAACTCAAAAGGAGTTTTCTACCATTTTTGAGAGATTTTTGAAGATAAAAGCTCATATATGACATAAAGAAGAAACTTTAGAAAAAGATGAAGTTTTTAAAGAAAAGAATACATGAGAGTATTACCCTAAGCAAGAGGAACAACTTTTATGAAGAACACTTAGTGAAAAGAAGAAGAAAAACTAAAGCTTTGGAAGCTTGAAGTTAAGAAAATATGAAAGCTTAAGAGTTTTAATGGAGTAGGAGAAAGGAAAGTGATGAAGTGAAGATGAAGAGTGGTATTTATAGAGGAAAGGGGGAGGGTGCACGGTTTTGAGAAGAGGAAGCAAGGCTTGGAGAGGAAGTTTTGGTTTAAGGCATTGTTTGGATCATTTAAGGAAGGTTTAATGGGTTTTTGGAATAAAATAGATTATAATTTGAAAAGGGTAATCATGATTACTTTAAAGTGTGTCATAAGCATTTAAAGTATGTCATAAGCATTTAATTTGGCATCCCATCAATCCTTCCCTCATCCTTTAGGGTTCCTTTAACTGTTTAAATACGTAACCGGTTGCACATCCGATCGTATTTTTACGAAGGTTTCACCCGAATAAAATATTTTATTTTATTTTATTTTTGAGCGAAAATTTTCAAAGTAACCAAAGTTGAAGGAAACATGATAAAAACATTAACCGTCTCGTTCACGGGTCAAAATTAGGTTTTCTCGCTCGGTAAACTTATCTTTGGCGGTGAAAACGCAGACCGACTTTTAAATCCGAATTTTCAACCGAAAATTTTTTGTGACTTCATATGATAATGTGGATTAGGAATATGATTTTATTTTATTAAACAAAATATTTTCTACTTTCATATTAAAATATAATTACTTATATTTCGAATAAAAAACTCTGCAGCATTTACATCATCATTTTCCATAGCTTCCTCAAGGCCTTTCAAAATATCACACCTTATTATATTCTGGTTGTTTTTAATAAACATCAATCGTTGTGCTTCAAGCATTGAATAACAATCAACCACAAATTGATGAAACAACCTTTTGCTCTTCAGTAAAATAGTTTCCTGGTTTCTCTTTCCATCAACCTAAATGCAATGAATTCTCTTAAAGTGACGTGATTTCTTGGATTTTCTGCAGTAGATACAATATGTCTAGCATAAGGAATATTGTCTTGAAAACCATCTTCCCCATATGGAAACAATAACGGATATTGTAAAGGCATAAATGAAACATTGGTCTCATCTATCCTTTGCAAATGCCCTTCGCGTGTTTGTAAAATAACATCACGACCACAATCGACATTATCAAAATCTTCGACAATAAGAGCAGCAACTTCATCCACAGTTGGCAAATTATACATTCGTGGATCAACTATACGGTTTCGAAACAATCTCAATGATACATTCACATTCTGTTCACCTTCAATAACATCCCTCACACGTCTAAAAAATTTTTGCACGTTCATTAAATTCATCAACCATCTTCAACAACTCCTTAACCAAAGTTGAGCCAATGGAAGGTAATTTTATTATGTTTTAACATTTAAATAATTAGCGACCATTGAATAATGCCTTGTCAACGATGTTTTTTATTACTTAGATTCATGGGCGACTCTAAACGATCAGTTAAAAACAAGGCTAGATGGAAGGATCAATCTGTGCGTCTTACTTACACCGTGAGACAACCTATTTCTGTTCCCACTATTTCAACAACTTTATGTTGGCACCAAGACATGTTAGGAACGAGGTAGATGCTGATAATGCAGGGTATCCTTATATGCTATCCGTATTTAACCTTCTTGGCCGTCATCTTTGGAAAGGAGCTTACCTACTGGTTAACTGATGAGGAGTATGCATCGGCCCATGTACATGTCTTGATAAATTTCACAGAGGTGAAACCATACCATGAGTAAGTCTTAACGACCTATTTTTGAAATAACGTATCACATGTTATTATAATTTCTCCTTTAACACATGGTACACATTTTATTTGTCAGGTGTGTTCCTTCAAATTAATCAATTAAGTGAACAAGATGGTTCCGTCGCATACATGCAGATTTTCCCGAATGGTTCAAGCAACAAGTAAGTGTAATATGACGATGCAAACACTATATTAAGCTTAATTTTTCCTCTTGAAAAAAGTAATTATTTAATATGACTTACCTTTTCGTAGGTGTATCAACAACCGTTAAGCCTCACTAATCAACACCTGAGAGATTTAGCATATGAGCCTATAGCTATGTTACATCATGGTATACATACTTTGTTAATGGGTACAAATTCCCACACGGATGAATGGGCAATGGGGAAAAAAGACAATTAATAGTGGGGTTGTCGTATAAGGTGAAGGTACCGGTGATTTTTATGGGGTCATTAAACACATATACGAGTTACAATACAATACTACTACTTATCCTAAAAAAGTAGTCTTATTTTATTGTAACTGGTTTGATTCATCGAGGACAGCCACAAAAGTGGATCCCAAGTATGGAACTGTGGACATTCGCAATGGATAGAAGATATCAACAGTTTGATCCGTTTATAATTGCTCAGAATGTAAAACAAGTTTATTATGTCCCTTATCCAACAAAGAGAACAGACAAACGAGGTTGGCGTGTTGCAGTCACTACCAAGCCTAGGGGTTGCGTAGAAATCGATGATGCAAAGGATGAGACGCCATTCCAGGCGGATGAATCGTCACATGTCAATGAACTAATTGAGCCTGCCGTGACACCGCATGTTGGGATCTGCAAATGAAGGGGAAGAAGTGGTCATTGGTAATCAGCATCCATGCATGCATCATCGGAGGAAGAAATCCAAAGTGATGACTCAATGCAAGAAGAAGAGTGGGACTTACCATTGGATGACGATTAAGTGCGAATAGGAAGTTTACTATTATGTTATTTTTATTGTATTTTAAATATTTGCGTATGAAATATAATGTAAGACTTGACAACTATTGTTCTATAAAAATAGTTGGTTAGATTAGACTGTTAAATGTCGATTACTTATTGTTTTTACATTGATTTGTAATTGTGCTATAAAAATAGATATGTCAGCATCAGAAGGACAATGGCCCGGCCCCCCACCGCCTAGCGGTGATAAGGGGAAGGGGAAGGCTAAGTGGGGGCGATACAACGTGAAGTCCCAGGTGCTTGCTCTCATTCGTGGAGGTCCCTCCGCACCCACTGCACCCATACCTACCGCACGTACCCTATCGCTACCTACAAGAGCCTCCTCCACCCATTCTACACCATCCGCCACCCATTCTATACCCTCACTGGTCCATACTACATCATCCCCTACCCATAATACACTATCCCCGACCCATACTACCCCACCCTCCACCCATGTCCAGACCTCCACTCGCTTTGCGCCACAACGTGCACTAGCTGCCTACTCGCCGCCCCCTACTGGACCCACACCTAGCACCACCATCATCATTGACTGTGCTGGTCACACACCCAGCAGGATTATCGTTTATGCCAACTCCTGGGATGATGCCACATAGGCCCACGACCATTCCATTCTTATCATCCAGGGCCGCTCCGATCACGACACGGCCATACCATCATCATCGTCATTCCAAAGAGTCGGCGCGGTGGGGACTTGCACGAGTGGGCAAGGTTCCCTCACCGAGGATTGACCATGGATCCGGCCTGTTTCTGGATCGTAAGTTTAATTTAATTTAATGTTTTTTTAAAATAATTACTAATTAATAAGCATATATTTGTTGGTTGTCATATTGTTGATTTAATAAAATTAAGAATTTTTCAGCTTCATCCCATCGAAAGTGGGATCGATGCATGTTACCTTTGCCATCAAGGTGCGATATCGCCGCTTCGGCCATCATGGGGGGTGATCCCCGAGGAGGATCGGGATCGTATCTTCGCAAACGATTTGGGATAAGTTCTTGTGTATTAGTTCATGTAATTTTCCATTTTATTTTATATATTCTTTTGTATAATGTTATTATTATTATTTTCTTTGTTAACAAGAGCTTGTGCGCTGGTTACCGGAGCATACCTCGGGAGATACGTGCTATCTTTGACAACCGAGAAGTCGCTCGACGAGGGACATGCTCCTGGAGCATATGGAGAGCCGGATACGTCCAGGATTACATCGAGCCCAACATCTCGGCCCAAGCGTGTGTATCGGGATACTTAGCTTCAAGCTGAAGTGTGAATAGGCAAAGAGGAATTGGGCCCGAGAAGGGCGGGAGCATGCACACTGGTGGTTCTATTAGCCACGTGCAGCATGCCATTTACATGGTATGCATATATAAATAAAATTATTTATAAACTGTATATTTTTATTAAAAATTTGTTTTATAACTAATTGATTTTATTGGTATGTCGTTGCAGCGGGAGAGCTAGCTCGCCCATTGATGTCCCTACGGTCTTTGAGCAGCACATATTCGCTCGGACACGGCGGATTGTGTTGATGAGAGGTCGAGGTAGACAGGTGGTGAGCTAAAATGTTTTTTTATATTTAAACTATTGGTAATTATTATATATATATATATATATATATATATATATATAGTTTAGTAAATATTGATTGTAATGTAATGATCACAGGCGGAGTACAACGCCAGGTTTAGTCAGGTAGCATCTGAGGCTGCCTCCTGCTCTAGTGCCTCAGATCCTTCTCAGCTGGACCCCACCAAGGTTGAGCGACTACAGACCCAGGCCTGGATGGATGTGGTAGGCGGGAAGAACAAGGGACGGATTTACACATGCGACCCTATCCGGGTCGATTCGTCCAGGGTCGACGCGTCGAGCATGACCATTAGAGAGCCTACATCCTCCGACTCACGGGACACGGAGAAGGTGCATCGGGTGAGGTAGGAGGTGCATCAACAAAGGGAGACGAACTAGTGCATCATGCAGCGAGATAGAGACATTCTCTACGGCCATGACCACTGCACTCGATTTCCTCCCATCGACAGCGCAACGCCTCTGCAGGGGGTCCTCCATGCCACCCGCCCGGCCCGACCCTCCACTTACTACATCGATCCACCACCGCAGCCGTATGATGACGGGCTCTCTACGAGTCGAAGCTTGATGGTCATGTGACGCCTGCAAACTCCCCGACAGACGGCGATGATGGATATTATAGTGATGGGTATTATGATAGTTATAGGTGTACTAGAGATTTGTAGATAGACGGATATTTTATTTATGGTTTATATGTTGAGTTTGTTTTTAATTTTAAATTAATTTTAATTTAATTGCTTTTTAAATTTTATTTTTAATTTCAATTTTGTTTCCTAGCGCCTATTCACCGATCGAACCTTGTGCATGAAGAAAGTCCGTCAGAATGTAGTTTTCAAACGGAATTTCTTCATTTTCGACGGGTTTTTTCCGTTCAGTAAGTCGTGTGTTTTTTTGTAGTGTTACTTTTAGTTTGGATTTCATTTATAGCACGATCAAGTATAATAGAAAAGGGGAAAAAAGAATTTTAGGATTTGGTTTTAAATTGTTTTTACTAAGGATTTGGTGATAAGTTGAAAAATAATAACAAAAGATCTCTTCCATCTTTATTAGAATTTGATTCTTTAAATATCAATCATTCACTCAAATTATGTGCTTATTAGATAAAAATAAGTAAATATCATATATTTACTTCAATCGAATCATCTTTTATTATAAAAATATTAAATTTAATAGTTAAAATTGCAAAAAAAAAAATAATAATCAGAAATTGATTACTTGACACATAATTTTATATTAATTAATTCTAACATGATTTTAATATTTAAAAATATAATTAGATATATTATATTAATTTAAATTAAATTTGAGTTGAAAAATAATAATAATAATAATAATAATAATGGTAGTAGGTATAATTATGTAAAAAATAGGTCTAATTAAATACACAATCAAGATTGTAAAAATTAAATCAAACAATTCAATGAATATTAATATTTAAAATCACAATAAATATTATGTTTTTAAAAATAAATTAATGTACTAATTGAAATGACATTAATTTTTATATATTAAGTTGTTTTAAAATGATAAAATTTAAAAAATATAATTAACAAAGTAATTGAAAATTGAAAATTAAATAAAAATACTAATATAATACCAAACCATATAAAAATTCGTATGATTTGATTAGATTAATATAATTTGATAAAATTTATAAATATGACTATATGGAAGTCAATAAAATTTGTTAACTATCTATTACCAATTATTTATTATAAAATAAGGTTTTGACCCGTTGCCGTTGGACAATATCATGTGTCAAAATCATGTATACTTTTCGAGTTAAAAAAATCAGTACATTTTATTTCTCATCTAAAGTTATTTTTGTAAATTTGTATTATTTAAAGACACTCATTGTAGCGATCCCAAAAGGACTTATTTTTCCTTTCAAGGAGAAAATATGGAGTCGCCACCAACTTTATTTAATTTTAGGGAAGTTGGAAACCCTTTAAGAAAAAGCTTTGGGTTGGAGTCGATTATGTCTAGGGAAGGCATGGAGACTTAACCCCACGGCACCTCAGAACATCCATAAAATGGTTACCCAAAATTAGTTGTATAAATTATTGATAACTTTGAAAATAGTTGTTTTACCTTGAAAATCTTCTTTTTTTAGAAAGAAACATCGTAGTTGTGAAATTTTTTTATTAAACCTATGTGGGGTTGAGACATGGCACGTAAGTCCACAGAGTAACCTCTAAATCTGAAGGGTTGAACATGACACTGTCACTGGGAAACCCAAGAAATAAGGTTGTTTTAATCAAGTGATCATCCTCTATTTTTTATGTAAAATAAATAATTTTTATCTCTTGAAAATGGGATAGAAACGTAGAAATGAAACTTTTACCAACTTATTGCAGAATAGAAGCACAGAGAAATAAGGATGTCAAGAGAAATTCATTAATAATATCAACGAAAAGAACAAAAGATTACCAAATGGGAGCAGAATTAGAATGATTTTGTTTACTCCCAGTGGTAAGATTATTTGATTTGCATTCAATCTTGATGACTCCTTCAGCTCTTCCTTCTTAACTACTCTAATAACGGGGAAGAGAAAAAAGGAAACTCAGATCTCAAATCTCTCTTCCTTCCAAAGAAAACGTTAGATAAAAATCTCGCTCCCTTTTTCTCTTTTCTTTGTATCTTTCCTCTCTATCTCCTCTCCAATTTCGTTTCCTCTCAAAAAAAAATGTTAACCGCCCAAATGTCTTCGCCCCCTCCCCTTATAGACGGAGAAGAGGGCTTCTTGCTTCTTCTCCATTGGCTTCAAGGTCGGTTTGTACAAGGCTTGGGCGTTCGTGATAATAGCATGTGTTCCGGATGGGGCGCATGAGCGGTGGCAGTTTTGTAAATATCAGACTTCATTAATTCAACGTTAACGCCGCTTGTTTTAAGGACTGACGTTAAAAGTGAGGCCCGTGGCAGTTTTGTAAATATGAAATCACTATTTGCGTCAGTTGTTTAATGAACTGACGTTAAAAGTGTTTTCCAAGAAATTATTAAAACTTTTAACGTAAGTTGTTTATAAAACTGACGTTAGAAGTGTGATTTTTACTTCTGTTAAATAAATAACTGACGTAAATAATCAACTCATTCCTATCTTTCTTTTCGTTGTCATCTCCTTATTTGTCACTCTTAACGCAGAACATCACTCCATATAGTGCATTTTATTTCTAATCTTTTTAAAAAAAAAGTTTATTTTTAATCTTAATTAATTAGCTTGAATTAGTAAATTAAAAATTATTGTGCAAATTAAAATAAATAAACACTTAACATAAAACAAGTTATATATGTATAATCAAATCATATCTCATTGAAGCGATTCATAAGTTACAATTACATGTTTAAAAGATAAAAAATTTCCGCAAGATAGCACTAAAATATAAAAAGTTTCCCCAACATCATTTTCTTCTCGTCTGTCCTCAAATATCCAACATTGAATGCATCCCCACCCTCATTTTGAAGTCGATGCTCCATCTGAATCCACATCACTTTGGAGCCGTGGCGGAATGAAGGTGCACTCGATCTGTTTAAGAATATCTTGGAACAGCCACTCCGGTTCCAAGTCTGAGGTTTTGGAAGCAGTTGCGATTCTCGGGAAGGATGATGGTGTGTGCAATTCACATAATGCGATTTACACACCCTTATCACCCATGTAATGCGATTTACACAACCTCAAAAGTTGTTTGACCATTAAGACGAGAGACCTTTAAGTCTAGGTATAGGAAGAAAGAGTGATGAAGTTAATCTCCATGGCGAGAGCCATATTGGGAAGCAGAAAATTAAAATTAAAGGAAGGAAGGAAGCTATTTATAGGAGTAGGGGATGAAGTTACTAGACGTAGTAAGTTGCTAAAAATTAAATTGACATTAAGAGCATTAGGTTCCAAGGCGCATTGGGAGTTGAGATCATATATTATAAACGTGCTTGAAGAAAAACGCTGAAGGAATAGGAAGAAACTTATACACTTTTAACGTCGGTTGTTGAATAAACCCGCGTTCAAAGTGTTTTTAAAATAAAAATATTTATTTTTAACGCCAGTTGTTTATACAACCGACGTCAAACGCGGTGATTTTTACTCCAGTTAAATAAACAGACGTAAATAATCCTATATCCCTATCCAAATGTGCCCCGTTTTCACTCTTAACTTACAGATCCAGTTAACGTCGATTGTTGAATAAAACCGAAGTTAAAAGTGTTTTTAAAATAAAAAATACTTATTTTTAACGCCCTGTTTATACAATTGACGTTAAAAGTGTGATTTTTACCTCATTAAATAAATAGGCGACGTAAATAATCTTGTATCCCTAGCTAAATGAAATGCCCTATTGTCACTCAATTAACACGGTCTCGAGCCATTTTGTGAATGAATAGAAATATAGAGGAAAAGAAGAGCGATGCAATTGCATCAAGGCATTAATGTTACTTTATACAGAGACACACTTTTACGCCGCTTGTATTTAACAACGGACGTTAAAAGTGTTTTTTTAAAAATATTAATATTTAACGCCGTTATTTAATACAACCGACGTTAAATGTTATTTTTAATATGTTTACACCCATGCGCCTTTTACGACACTTCACTCAGTACGTACGTCTCTTTTCTCTTTTCATCACACTCAACCCTAAATCACTCTCACCCTCACTCTCACTCTCACCCCTGGAACCCCTAATCGTGAGCTCATCTCCACCAGAACCACCGCGAGGCTTCTTCACCACCACCGTGAGGTACACTATTAACCCTAACTCTGTCTTTCCATTCATTCTTTGCAATAACTTGACGTACATCTCTCTTTCCCTTCCCGCACTAACTCTCCTTGTCCCCTCTCGCTCATTAACCACATCGAACGTTGGCCACCACTCGAGCTCCCACCACCACGCGGAGCACCTATTTCCTGGTGAGTATTTAGGCACATTTTTGTATTTTTGGTTTTGAGTGTATATGTTGAAACCGTAGGTGTCGATGAGTTGAAACTTGAAACCGTGAGTTTGAGTTGTTTGGAATGTACGCTCTGTTTTTGGTTTTGAGTGCATGTTGCTCTCTTTGGTTGATGTCGGCATCGCCGTGATGCTAATCACGCCTAGGCCGTGATCGCTTCTCATACGTGATGGCATGGTTCAGTTCAGTATGCGCGTTAAGTAGTGATGGACATCACGCGCCGTAGAATTGAGTAGCTTACAATTAATCTTTAAAACTATAGTTTTCAATCTCCGTATTGTCCTTATATTGGATATATATGTTTTGTATATCTACAGGACCTATCTAGTTATGGATCGGTTATTTGGATGGTTTGTGTTTACTAGTGCTGAGTATTTGAAGGGGTGGGAGAATTTATAGAATTTGCTCAACGGAATGTTCCTAATAGTAATGGAATGTTCCAGTTGTCCTTGTGTCAAGTGTTTTGAATACGAGAAATGTACTGTGAAGGATATACGTACTCATTTGATTTGTGAAGGGGATTTGGTTGAGTTATACAAGATGGATATGGCATGGTGATATGTTGTTGAGTAGTAATACGCGAGTGTCTCCCAAAGTGAGGACGTTGGACGTAGATATGGAGGATGGTCGGGTAGAGGACATGATCCGTGATATTCGACAAGAATCTTTTCATGTCGCATGTGTATGATAGGTTGTGCAGTGATGCGGATAAGCCTTTATATCCAGGGTGTACTCTGCATATACGGTTGTCTGGTGGTGCTAAAATTGGTTTTGCGGGAAGGCAGAAATGGTTGGAGTGATAAAAGCTTCGCGGAATTGGCTTGAAGTGTTGAAAGACTTGCTTCCTGAGGACAAAACATTGCCTCGCGTAACTATGAGGCCAAGAAGGTATTATGTCCTATGGGTATGGAGTATAAGAAGATACACCATGCCCCAATGATTGCATATTGTACACCGGTGTTCATGAAGACAAACACGATTGCCCCTAAATGTGGGTTATCACGATACAAAGTGAAGGGTGGTGATGATGATGATGATGTTGATGATGTGAGAAAAAAGGGTCCCCATGCGAAGGTGTTTGTGGAATCTTCCAATAATTCCAAGGTTCAAGCGATTGTTTGCCAATGCGAAAGATCCGAAGAATCTTAGATGGCATAATGATGAGAGGAAACGTGATGGAAAGGTTCGTCATCCTGCTGATTCCTATTCAATGGAAGAATATCGATGCTATGTTTTCGGTTTATTTGATGAGCCAAGAAACCTAAGGCTTGGACTTCATACGGATGGAATGAATCCTTATGGTAACATGAGTAGTATTCATAGTTCATGACCTGTTCTATTGGTGATTTACAACATGCCCCCTTGGTTGTGCATGAAGCGCAAATACAGATGTTGTCTATGATGATTTCGGCCCATAGCTACCTAGGGAAATGACTTAGATGTTTATCTAGGTCCTTTGATTGAAGACTTGAAAACATTTAGGTGGAAGGTGTTGATGTAGTTGATGGGTATTCTCCACGAGACTTTCAAGCCGTGCCATGTTATTTTGCACCATCAACGACTTTCCAGATATGGTAACATGATCCGATGTCAAGGGCATAAAGCATGCCCATATGTGAAGAAGGCACATGCTACACTCGATTTGCATCATGGAAAGAAGGCGGTTTACCTTGGGCACCGGAGATTTCTTAGACGTGATCACCCATATCGAAGATGAAAAAAGCTTTAATGGATGCCAAGAGACAAAAGAAGCGCGGCCTAATTGAGAAACGAGTTTATCAGAGGGTAAGGACATCGATGTTATATTCGGCAAGTCCAAAAAGAAAGGTAAAGCCGTTGAGAAAAACATATGGAAGAAGAGGCCGATATTCTTTGATCTTCCATCATGGCGCCAAGCTTGATGTCAATTAACTTGCATTGATGTGATGCATGTGGAGAAAAATGTGTGTGATAGTGTGATCCGGATGCTTCTCAACATTCAGGGCAAGACAAAGGATGGTGTGAATGCTCGTCTCGACCTCGTTGCTAATGGGTATACGAGAGCAGTTAGCTCCAGTTGTTGAGGATGGTAAGCGAACTTATTTGCCACAAAGATGTCATACTTTGTCAAAAAAAGAGAGACAAAGTTTCCTACATGGTGTCTTCGGGGCATCAAAGTTCCACATGGTTACTCTTCAAATACGAAGGAGGTTTGTCTCTAGTGATCTTAAATTAGTTGGCTTGAAGTCTCATGATTGTCACATCTTGATGCAACAACCCCGTTGCTATTCGTGGTATTGCTACAAAAAATATGAGACATGCCATTACTCGATTGTGCTCATTCTTCAATTCTATATGTAGCAAAGTCGTTGACCCCCGTATGTTGGATGACTTGGAAGTTGAGGCTGCTACAATCTTGTGCCAATTGGAGATGTATTTTCCTCCTTCCTTTTCGACATAATGGTTCACTTAATTGTTCATTTGGTGAGGGAGATTAGATTATGTGGGCGGCTTTTTCTCGAGATGGATGTACCCGTTGACGCTACATGAAGATGATGAAAGGGGTACGTGAAGAATCCCTCATCATCCAAGGAAGCATCTATTGTTCAAAGGTATGTTTGCGGAAAAGCTATTGAGTTTTGTTCGGACTACCTTCATAACACGGATCCATAGGGGTTCCTAAGCCTCGGCATGATGAGATCGGATGTCAAGGTAAGGGTACACATGGATTAAGAATTAATAGGAAGGATCGGGAGGAAGTGCTTCAGAGCACATTTGTATGTATTGAACAACATCGAATGTGTTGGCCTTTTTTATTTGAACATAAAAGAAAAGTCAATCAAGAAAACCCTCGAATGAGTAAAGGTGGTTGTTGAACCAGGCATAACAAGACTTTCTTACCATGGTTCAAGGAAGAAATGCTTAAGGATGGTAGTACCCCCTCTGATGACGTAAAAATGGCTGGCACGTGGGCTAACCCAACGTAACATGTTGGAGCGGATACGACATAAAATAACTTTTCCTTTTATACAAGGAACAAGATAACAAAGTACCATGCAAAATAGTGGGGTTAGATCGTGGCCGAAGCAATGCACTTCTCTAGTGCAAAGGACACAAAAACACAGAGGCAAGAACACCTTACTTTGGATATATTGAAGATATTGGGGTGCCGATTACCTTTGACTTATGTTTTATTTAAATGTGTGGGTTGATAGTAGCTGTGAGTGTACAACAGAAAGCGAATTGGGGTTCAACTGGAGACCCTGGACAAGTTAGGTCATATATTAGCCACTCACAATATATTCCCAAGCAAAAACAAGTGTTCCAAATCCTCGTCCTTAACAAAAGGTTGTGGGGTGGTTACTCAGGAAAAAGCATGTATAATGGTGGTGATGGCGAAGTTTTAGATGTGATATTCACAGGGTCCTTCTTTTCAACAAGGCCTTTCTGCTATTCCCGTGAGGAGCATAGATGGATAATTATACATTTTCCACTCTATTGATGATCATCACGAAGGGATAATGATATAGGTAGTTTAAACTTAGTATACATTTTATAGCCTATATTAATGTCTCTCTTATTTAACGATCATTTATATGGATCATTGTTCCATTTTCTTTACCCAGTCTGTAATGTGTGATATTATTCTTTGGGATGTTCTTGGATGCGAGGATGGCTTACGAGGTGATATTTTAAAACAATTTAAAAAAATACATAGCGTCGATTGTATCACTCTGACAGGCATTAAAAGTATTTTATAAAAATATCATGATAGACTATTAACGTCGATTGTTTATTACAAGCGGCGTTAAGAATAAGACGCTAGCAATCAGTTCTTGATAACAATTGGCGTTGGTTTTAGCAAAATTTCACGTCGGTTTTGTTAAGAAGGCGGCGTTAGTGCTGACAAAATTGCGTCGATTGTGTTAAAGAAGCAAAGCGTTAATAGTGTTATATTAACTTGTCAGTTCTCAGCCAGCGTTAAAAGTTCTAAACTTTGCGTCGTTTTGTGTTCGTGATCGATGTTTCTTGACGTAAAAAATCAATTTTAAGCGTAAAAAGCACTTATTGCTATTTGATAAACAGAGGTTGCGTGTTTGAAGAAAAGAAGGGAGATAGGGGTTTATCAAGTGTGTATGGTTGGGGCGCTGAGATGAGTAGAGGGCTGCTAGGTTAAAGCCGAGGGGAGGAGATGAGGAAGAAGAAGGGCCAATGGGTAGAGGGAGGAAAGGAGGTTAGGCAGTAAAGTAAGTGGGAGGCGTAACTCAGTTTCCTTTCCTTTTTAATGATTGTCTTATTACTCCTTATTTTCTTGAGTCACTTAACTTCATTATCTTCTCCTTCTTTTCTCTTTATTCTTT
>JAUPTC010001113.1:0-28981 GCA_030762895.1 Sophora flavescens
GCGTCAAGTTGTTTATAGCGGTTGCTTTGAAAATATTAAAGATGAAGGAATTGATTCAAAAGTTCCCGTACAAAAAGAGAATTTCAACCATTGCTGCAGCGTAAGGGATTGATTAATGTGTTTGATGGAGACTTTAAGAAACAAAGATAATTTTTCCATGCAGATGATGTTGTATAGCAGTTGCTACAGAACTGATGAAACATTTTGTGCGATTATAGAAAGTATGGCGAAAAATGCTACTCAAAACATCAATTTCTAAGTTTCAAGAAAGCATCCATTATCCACAACACAATAATCATATGCAAAAGTTAATCTAATGGTTGAATTTTAAGTAAGGCAACGAATAACCGAGAACTTCCTCTTGGGAATCAAAAGCGGACTACATATTGAAAAGCAAAGATAACAACATAAACACTCGAAGACACATTCCTACATGGAGGATGTGGCCAGTTGTCATTATAACAACTCTCACGGACATCTCGAGGCATTTCTTGTTCTGAGACCTCCACGTTAATGTAACTGTGAAACCCAACCACAGTCATCGGCGGTTAGAAGTGGTGGTTAGATGCAGGTAAAGGAACCTAGTAAGGCAGGGTTGTAGACCATCTTTTATCGGGGACATGAAAAGAGTTTGGGCTGAGATCATTGGTTGTATAGCCTCTTGATTGAACCTATAAAGGTAATCTTTCAGCGATTCATCGGTCGTTGCTCAGTTAATGAAACCCAAACTGATCCACCGTCAAATCAGATCGGTAGGATTTTGCTAAATGCAAAGTGGGTCGAGGTGGGTGGTAAAGGCGAGAGAAATTGTTGATGGAGTTTGGTGGGAGGGTAGAAAACCAGAGGGCAAACTTGGCAGGTGATTGCGGGGAAGGCTCTGCCTGTGATGGAATTCGGTGATTGCAGCTCAGCCAAAGCTGACATGTGTGTATTGAACATTGCGAGATGATCATCGAGTCTACGGTCGCCATGACCTTAGTTGGATTCTTGGTAGCTCGGGAGTCTTAGGCAATGGAGGCAGACATTATAGAGTCAGGAATGGATGATGAGGCCTTGTCTCTTGGTTTCCTGCCATTATGTCACACTTTCTAGTTTGAGAAGGAACTGTCCCAGTTGAGTACTTGAGGATGGGTTGTGTCCACTTTGGGTTGGGCTGATTTGAAGGTGTTTTCTGTTAAAGGGATATAATCGTCTTCTTATAAAATTTAATTTAAATTTAAATTATTCTCCTAATATTAAGATATCAAATTCAAATTCAAACTAATTAGGAATGCTCCCATTTCTTGTCCAAAAAAGGGATCACTCACTATTCAAATTCATACATGAGGAATGTGCATTTACAACTCTTTCTTATCAAATCCGAATGTGATACATACTCTACTTCATTCGTGCGTGGGTAAAACACTAAATCCTATCACCACCGAAACTTTGTTGCCTCCCGAACAAAAAAAAAGTTGTCCGCCCATTCATCCAAATATGACTAACTTTTAAACCAGCGATAATTGAATTACAGGCTACTTTGTGTGCCAAATACACATATGCTTCTACATTTGTCCACGATTCAACCACATCATGGGTGTGCTTAAGTTGTATAATGCCGAGATTGATAAGCCTGCCATTACCAGAAGCTTGCCATACTATTCTTGTAATATGCAACAAATGCATAAATCAAATTACGAGAATAAGCAAAAACATTTTACTGTAAAGGGCGGGATTAAAATGAGACTTATTTGAAGGGATACCGAGCGTAGTTTAGCTTAGGCTAGAAAGTAATAAAAAAGAGCAGGTTATAAAAAAGAAACATATAGCGAGAAAACAAAGTAAGAATCATCTTTTGCGGGGTTGGCTTAGAAAGAAATCGAGTTTTAACATTTGCACAGACATTTATTTTGGAGTTCCATAGTTCACTTTACTATCTTTGTTTTAGGCCTCCAAACAAAACATATTTGGTTATGATATGAAACAAATGCGAACTCATATTGCGAGAACTGTATTCCAAACTGTTGGCCCTATTAAACTATGTTTGAACATAATCCTTTAAGTGGCTTAGAAAAAAATAACAAATAAAGAAATACCTAAAAGTTCAGCAGTACCTTTTTATTTCTTAAATCGACGAGAAGCATCCGGCGTCGAGGATCCGGCTAAACCCGCTTGTAATCTTTCCCATCTCCTTCCCACGAGGTTTTACTTATTTCCCGCGACTCATTCAAGTCTTGTGGTTCTAACCGACCGAGTCCAGGTCTTGAAAGGCACGGAAAAGACCTCCCAAAGTGGGAGAGGTATTGAGAAGGCTTAAGATCGTCCGTTTCGGGGCACGCTGTTGAATCTAAGAGTGTATTCTTGAGCGGGTTCTTTGTTTCTTTGACTACAATGCTCATGCATTTTTGTGTTTAAGAAAATCTTCGTAAAGAAAAATGACTTAGAATCACGGTTGTAAGGTTGGGAGCGGTGATGGAGTTCGGTGGTAGATTGAAAAACCATCGAATGGCGGATCGCGGACAACTGCGGGAAGGCCCCTTGCGTGACATCCCCAGCCGGCACCAACAAGAGAAGCATATGAGCTTTAAGGTTGAAAGATCTTTCCTCAGGTTGCGGTGAACCATTGAATGAGTGGGATTTTAGAGCTGCCTTAAAGCCAGAGGCATAGGAATGCGACATCACGTGTTGTGAGAATGGATGCGCCATTATGGGAGCGGTGAGTTTACGGAAGAGAAGACTCGTGCTAGCACCCAAAAGGGAGTTTCAGTTACCACATTAGGTAGAGTGATTGGGTGTCTGAATTGAGTTGAAATTAATTGATTGTGTATATAGAATATGAATTCTATATATTTATATTTTTAAAAGTGATTTTATTTTTATCATATAAATAAAATTAATTCTTCTAAAAATACTTGCAAAGATCTGCATTATCAAACACAAATCAATTTTTAATCTTGATTTTTTCAAAATCAATTCTTCCAAATCAATTCTATCAAAATCTAAATCAGACGGACCGCTGACCTTGTTGGCGAAAACCCGAAACGAGGTTAAAATCTGATTACTGACAAAGAATTGCTTAGTATACTTATAAAAATAAATATAATATGAATATGACTTTGGTTTTCCAAATCATTTTCTAAGTTTTAGATAAAAATATAAATGTTTATTTATATTTATGTAAATCATAAGCATAAAAATCGGGAGTGTTATTACTACCCCGCTAAAAAAATTAAATCCCTCGAAATTTACATTGTTTCGAAACTAGCAAGATTTCTTAATCCCCGAGTGTTACTCTCACAAGAAAGTATATAGAATAACTTTGACAATATGAAATAGATACAAGAATATCCAGTGCATAATAAGATTCTTTAATAGGTTCGTAGGTGTAAAATACATTATCAGTATAACTTTTTCTGAAACATGAATCTAATAAAGTTCCGCTAACTCACAAGAACTTTACCAAACAACAATTTAAAAGGATATGATTGGCAGAATTTAGAGTGGATCCACTTTCACTAAAAGTAAAGTGACTAGACTAGGTTTCATCAAAAACTTCTATTATCAAAAAGCCATACGTATTCTACAATTTAAAATAACTTATAACGTATTTTCAAAAGAAATATATAAAAATATCCAGACTATCGAAGACCAATTTGATAAGTCATGATAGACTTTAAATCAAAGGTTAGAAAAGTGAGTTTGGCATAGCCAAATGTACATTGTGATTGTCTAATACAACCCCGTAGAAATTTGAGTGACAATTGTCAAGCCCAGCCAGTTCATAAAGAATCGAAATAGTACGATAAATAGTTTTCTTAAACATAAGACATTCATTCTAAGAGTGAAGATTGGGTCAAAGGCATCACCCGACTTTGAACAAACACTAGATGATGTTTCTAAATCGGCTTAATCTACATTTGTGGTGTGCCAAGTATTCTTCTCCCTTTGGGCACAAGTACATTGACCAAGCAAATTGCATCTTTTAATTAAATACGAAGAATTTAGTCTTTCCTCGTAAGTTGAATCATGACATAAAATATTAAATAGATCTTCATTCCAGTCTAGTGATAACTCATCCTCAAGTCGTCCAGTAAGTAGACAACAACTCCCTAGCGGGTGATCTATCAAATCAAATACGCACGGTAAAAGATACATGTTCATCTTGTCTTTGTTGAGTTATCGACAATCCATTGTGGAGTAGACCCATAGTATAACATTAGTGCTTTTACGGAAAACACGGTCACAACAAAGTTTGCTTGGATGATGAGTCCTCGGAGTCAGAATCAAAATTCGTCCTAGCTAGTTTAACTTTGTAGGCGACATCCCTTACAAAGCGATGGAGATCATTTGAATCTAGAAATTAGATTGATTGAGAACCTCAAATATCCTTTTATAGCTTGACAAACCTGGAATATTCTCATAAAATTCTCCCAAGAAATTCTTCCACGATGTTTCCTAGATTTCAAATGTCTAACTTACAATCCCCAGAGGCATGAGCAGGCGTGTCATCATAGACAATAAGTACCATTTACACAAACATGAGTTCTCTGATGTATCAACCCCGATCAGAACTCACCCCGAAACACACGTACTTGTGTGTTAACACACATTGTTTCATGAAGAAACAATTTAAAAAGAATCCAACGAGAGGATCACATAACAAAAACCTAACGAGACCTATTCCCAACGAGGTTCCCGAAAGACTCGACCCATTTTATAAGTGCCACTACCAGCAACACCCCCGTTGGGCATTACTTATTAATACGTTGCGGAAATAAATTAAAAATTTATTCTTTAGTTCTTTCCGAGAAAATTAATTTACTTTTAGTGAGACAACTCGGATGTAAAAATTTTCTTCACGAATACTTGACAGAAGTGATACACACAACAAAAACAAAATCCTTGTGATACTTGGCGATACACATAAAGCGGGTTCCATTCATAGATCAGGAGTCACACATGACATATAAGTTTTCCTGAAATTATTTTCATGTTTGAGAAATTTCAAAAACATGCCAAGGGTTTCATAATCCCATACTTGGGATTTTCTCAAAAATTACACAACACAAGAATCCTAAAATTTGGTGCGCTCTACAAAACACCTACGTGACCTTTTTCTGTAGTTAACACCCTTGGTATTAAAATAACGATAGGCTTTAAAACATAAGCAGCCCGGCCCCACGATGTCACGATTCCAGTGTACCTTTTACGTTTAGGAAATATCCTTGGAATACAAGCCAGCACAAAACTAACTGGAGCGAAGGTTGAAGCCTAACTATGAGTGGTGGATCCTCGAGTCAACTCACTCCTCAAGGATTTCTTTCCATTCTGTGACTGTGTGGGCCAAGAGCGAGCATGAAGTAAGATGGAAGTAAATCCCTTAAACATATTACGCGCAAGGAGATACGAGAGCATGGTAAGCAAACAAACATAGCATCATATAGCATACATCCAACATGTAAACATCGTAACATCGGTCATCATCAAAATCGTCATAACAAGTATGTGCTACATGCGGTGCGTGCAGCCTTTACTCATTACTCCACGGCCAGTAAGCTGTATACGGATCCAACCAACTCAGGGCGAACAACTTGGGTTACATATCAGCTCCCAGTAGCCATAAAGCACCAACATCGGCGAGTTCACCAAACCTTGGGTGAACCCGTGGATAACCAGCGCATGTCGAAGCCGTGGATGCCTGCTGTCAAGAAGTCGCGGTCACCGAACCATCGGGTGACCTGCCGTGGATAGCCAAATCAGAGTATACCGGGCGATCTCCTACTATATCGAACCTCCTCATCAACCATCAACTCAATGCTCTATGCATGGCAAACAGCAACAAACAACAACCACTGTGGCGGGCCAAAAGCTCCCAGCTTCCAACATCAACTCAGCGTAACCTTTGACGAACCCAGTGAATTGGCTCATGGCGATAAGCACCCAAGGTTGACTCATCAACACCTCGATGATAAGTGAGACACTGAATCCTGCCACTTGTGTCATTTAGCTTAAAACCTCATTATTTAATTACTTAATGTATGAAACTACTTGTGAAAATTACGTAAAAATTAAAACTTAATTTCTTAAGCAAATAGATTCATATAGAACGAGAATATGAAAATCATAGTATATTAAACATACTTAAAGCATCGAGTTATCAAACAACATTTAGGGGCATCCCGCTTATTTAGGATCGGCCAGTGCGTAGTTATATACAAAACATAGCGGAAAGATAAAAACTTCGCAAACACGAACACTGTAGCCATAACTAACTAGACCACACTAATCACCGTAGGTCTGACTCGTCCTCGACATCGGTTCGTGAGAGTTCCATCCCAACTCCTCCTAATTCACGTTCATCCACGAGAATGCTTCTAAATGCGGTTCCATAAGAGACAAATACAACATACGAAATATACGGGGATAAAAGCGATTCTATCATGGCGGAAAAAGAGTCATAGTAAACTATACGATGTGTATCAGAGACCATGACATCAATCAGTCATCCATCTTCCTTAAAATTCTTATATCATCACTGCCTTGACTCACTATGACTTTGAAACTTGATATTGAAAATGGCTATGGTTTCCACTATCGCGAATTATGGTTATCGATGAAATGCAAATCAATGCGACACGTTCCCGTTTCCCATTTTGTCGTAGTCATGGTGAGAATGCTCGTACAAAGCGATATTATATTTGCTACAGTAAACGTTTTCCCGGACGTGGTGCTCCATGCAAAACAATGACTCAAATATAGCTGCGATTATCGATGCACTCTTCCACCATGATAACAACTGACTCATAAACGTGACACTCTGACTTCACGATGATCCGGTGCACACCTCGTCCACTCCCGGAGTGCTCGAAATTTTAAGCAATGACACTCGTAGCTGCACAAGTTAAGTTTACCCTTTGGACGGTCCCACAAGGACTTGGTCTTGTATGTGTCCCACATCACAGTTATAAAAGAAGCTCTTTTCCTGACTTATGAACCTGCGCATACTCCATGGTTATAACCTAGTGCCTTAACCTATGGAGCCTCAAACACGTGTTTTCTGTCGCAACCTGCTACTTTGTATTTCCTTAGAGTTAGGCACCTCTAAAATCATCATGATACTTTCCGCGCCCAAACAACTGCGTCTCTTGAATACGTATATATTGGCTTAATCCGCTAAGCATAAATTAAATGCCCACGGATCATGATAACATCAAGTCAATCAAAGATATTTCAAAGAAACATCAACATAGCACTAAATCAGTTCAATAAAGGTAATAAAACTCAAATCGACCATCAGCAGTATAAACATCAACCTAATAATAAATCAACCTACATTCCCCTAATCACCATGGATGTTTTATGAAAGCAATTTAAAGCGAGTGCAGTGCTTATCGATTATTCGACTACAATGGTTTAGGCCTTTACATAGTACTACACCAATCTACTACTTATCGATTCCGGCTTGATAGGTTGATTAACTCCCCACCTGAGTTATCATAGAAAGCCTCAGATTCCCAGCTCCTGGATTATCAGGCAAGCGAGGTGTTAACACCACCTTCAACCGACAACATAAAAACAACTAAATCAAAAATAGAAACTCACATCATGTTCTCATTATGTAGGTTTGGCCATTTAAATCCTAATTGAGTTAGGTTTCATTTCATAACTCTAAGATTTTAGATACTTAACTCTTAGGTTCTAGGTGACTTAGATAATTTGTTATAGCTTGAAAATATTAGATAAAATCATCCAAACTCTTAGAGTTAGGTTTCGGCCTTGTATAGTAAATAGGTTAGAAAACTTTAAACCTTACAATCTCTTAATTTTGCATCCCAATGTATTAAGGGAGCTCAAATCCATGATGCATTAATGACTGAAAATCAAAGAAAACAAAATATCCACAGGTCCATAGAGCAGGTTAAGGCCATCATAAGATAACTAGGTTAGAATCTCAGCTTTCCAATCTTTTAGACTTAGCATCCTAATGTCTTAAGGATCTTCAAGTCCATGATCATTTTGGAAAATGAAAACTCAAACATCCTAGCTCCAAAACATTTGAGTTTCGGCCTAGCCTAGGAGAATGAGGAAAAGCCTTTTGTTTGATGAAAACTCTTGGGTTGGCATCACAAAGTATTAAGAGGTCTAAATCCATGATCATAGTTAGAAAGTTGAACTCAAGCATCCTAGGTCCAAAACCATATAGGTTTGGCCATCCTTGAATAAATAAGCTAGAGATTTTCAAACCTTTCAAGATTTTATATTTAAGATCAAGAGGGATCTAGAAGCTCAAATACGGCAGAACCATCTTTCAATAAGTTGAAACAAAACTTCCTAGGCCACCATGTATAGGTTTCGGTCATCCTTGGAAATAAGAGAGGTAGAAATTTTTATTTTATACAAACTCTTAGTATGTGAAAATATAAGTTAATACAAGACTATAGAAAGTGGTTTCAACTCGAAAAGGATTTTTACACAATTTTCTAGAGATTTTAGAGAGTTGAAAACCCATTAAAACACTAAAAGAAAAAGTAAAGTAAACCATAAGGTAAGAAACTTGCAAAAATATTGACATAAAGAGTATTATCGGTGATACAAGGATCAACTTTTGTGAAGAACTTCAGTTGAAAGATGAATAAAAATCCGACTTTATGAGTATGAAGTTTGAAGAGAGGAAAATGAAGAAATAGTGTTTTTGGAGAAGAGAAAAGTGAGTTGAAGAAAATGAGGAGTGTGATATGTAAAGGGGAGGGAGAGAGCCCGCGGTTTTGAGGGAGAGAAATGAGTGCTTGGAGGCCAGTTTGAGTTATGTCATGTTTGGTTGGCAAAAGTTAGGAATGGCTTAATTGATTATAAAATAGTAAATTTTGAAAAAGTAATGGATGGTACTTTTATGGATGTGACATAAAAACTTCTGTGTCCTCCATTTTCCCTACCAAGTCACCTCGTCTCTTTTATGTCTCTAAAATGCCTTTCCGGAATTTCCAAATGCGATTCTGACTCGATCAGTATATTCATGACGTGTTCACCCAGAATAAAATATTTTAGGTTAAGTTAATGTTTTGGTTCTATCACGGTGACGCCGATTTTCAATTTGGTCCTATCGTAAAAGTTATCGAATTTGGTCTGTGCGTGATACGATTTTTCAATTTTAGTCTTACCGCTAATTGGTCCCTATATGTAGATCAAATTGCAAATTATTGTCACAATGTAAGGGACGAGTGAAAATAATATCCGTGGGGGCCGTTTCAATTTTTTGTTGAATTGGTCACACATGTGACAATATTTGCAATTTGGTCCCTCTTATGTAAAGGACGATTAGCGGTGGAGACAAATTGAAAGTGGTACACGTATGGGGACCAAATTGATAACTTTTTTTTTAGTATAGGGACCAAATTGAAAATCGATGTCACGTATAGGGACGAACATTACTTTAACCAATATTTTTATTTTATTTTATTTTATTTTGAAGCGAAAATTTTCAAAATAACCCAAGTTGAAAGAAACATGGTAAAAGCACTATGAGTCGTTCGCAGGTCAAAATTAGGTTTTTACTCGATGGCTTTTATGCGGCGGTGGCGTGATGAAACTTTAATCTGAATTTTAGTAAACGAAAGATTTCTTTGTGACCGTATGATAAGGTGGATTAGGAGTATGATTTTATTTTATTAAAACAAAATATTTTCTACTTTCATATTAAAATATAATTACTTATATTTTAATTGATTAAATAGTATAATGAAAATGTTTATTCTGATAAGCATCGAGGCCACTGGTCAATAAGCACCAAAGCTATCAGCGTGCGGTAATCCAATGGATCACAGAAACAGCCATCTAAATAAATCTCTGGTATCTTTGATAACCAATAGCAAGTTGTCTAATCTTTATCTTTGATTTGCTATATCAACTTATCATCATTGGGGAAGGTTGGGGTTGAAACCCCTTTAAGTCCTTAATTCCATCTCAGTTATTGAGAACACTTGAGGCGTGCTTATCGCCTTGTAGCAGCCGTCTTTGAGTGTTATAATCCCAAGCAGTCGTGCTTCCATTCATGCAGGCGTGCTCGCGACACGGTCGTGCTTCCTGCACTTTTGCGGTCGTGGCAATGCATGACCATTTTCCCGCGATTCAAGCGTGGAGCACGGGCGTGCTCCACTGTTACTTATGGCCGTCTTAATGCAGTGAAATGCTGTTACCGGGCAGAAAGCGTCTGATTCTTAGCCAATTTTGGTTTTAATCCATTAATCCTAGGTCATCTGCTGACATATTTTAGAATCGAAAACTCATCACATCAACATCAACCAATCAGCATCGTGTATACAACAATAGTCATCATATCATCACGTTCATAGGGAATTAACCATCATAAACATCAGGGCGTATATGAACATGAGTATGAAGCATACAACATAAACATCAACGTAGCTAGAGCATATTATCACGTGAAACGCCATAGTATATAAACATCATATAGGCATACAAGTGACAATACGAGAACATGGGAACCCTTTACCTTCACGCTACCCCTAGTGCCTAATAACAAAGCACTACCCTTATCCCATTACCTAGATTGAAGAGTGGCACAACAACAACCAAACAGCAAATTGGTCCCTTCCGCCGGCGGCTCAAAATGAATCCAAACCTTGGAATTACACCTGACTATCGGTTTCCAATTCTAAACAAGAAAAGGAAACACGAAGGGGGAAAGACTTTACCTCATATATCAAGCACGAGATGAAGCAGGAAACCTCCAAGGTCTCATTTCAAGAAACCGAATGAGTTCCAAAGGAAATAGGAACAAAAATAGTTTTAAGCGTAATGGGTTATGACCCAAACACGGATAAGTTAAAAAACACAACCATCGGTTTACGTGCCAAAATATATGGTTAGCCTGCGAAGCAAGGTCGTGCTCCTCCAGTGCGGTCGCTGGACTTAAGCGTCAGTGAGGCAGTCCGCATTGAGCACTGGGCGTCTTTAGTAAACATGGTGAATTGCTCGTCTACGAAAGGGACCACTAATAAAATCCCACCTACCCCTTAGCCAACAACTTAATAACAAACCAACCAAACATCAAACAAGCTTTAAGAAAACCCTTATGAAAAACAGGATTATTTACGTAGTCATACAAGCATAAACTACAAAATAACAAGTTAATTTACTGATGGGTTTCATGCGACGATCGTTATCCTTTGTAAAAGATTCCGCGACGCCTTCACGATTCAACATCTAATCTTTATACTAATTTAGAATTCCAAACCTCTTTTCATTTTGGTATAATGAGCTCTTTGTTTGTACGTTGTCAGCAGAAAGAGCAATCGTCCCGACCTGATCGCACCTTTGTCAGTACTTGGTATATTAATTGACACGGATAAATGGAACATTTTGTCCATAAATACATTGCCTATTAGGGTACAATGATCAAATTTACATGAGGCATTGTCCTTGGTACAATGATCAAGCGATAAATGTAACATTTGTCTATTAAAAACACATTGTCCATTAGGGTACAATGAAGTAAATACATTTCTGTCACACGCCATAAATAATGCATATAAAATATTTTGTTACAGCGAAATACAAGTTGAAACCAAAACCTGAATAACTTATTCAAGTTATCGGAAATAACAGATTGAGTAACAACTGCATTTACATAAAATCCTTTCTGTTTGAAATTCATTTATAAATCCTTCGAATCACGGAGAAATTCATTTTTCTCTGAAACTCTTTTAAAGTAAAACTTTGAATTCTTGCGAAATAGAAGTGATCTAAACTAGAAATCCATGTGTGAATGATTACTGCTGCTTTTAAGAATGCTTCAGTAAATATTTTAAACAAGTAGTCGTTTTAGCATTTTTAAAGCGTTTAAGTCGAAATTTGACTTTTCCCCTTAGAATAATTTTCTAAGATAGAAATTAAGTTATTTTTAGAAGATTATTTTCTCAAAATAACTTTTTATAATATTTGAGATTTCACACGTAAAAGTGCTTGAGTGCTAAAATAATTTCATTTGATTCGACCTCACTTTGTGACTCAAAGATCACTCCTACAATTGTTAAATCATTAAAATAATATTATTCCGACTATTTCTCATTTTCATCAAATCAAATATTTAAATGATATTATATCCAATATTTCTCATTAAATATTGAATATTCTTCATAAACTTTTATAAATTAATTAAATGACGCGGTACCAGCTCATGAGACTTTACCGATCAACAATTACATCATCCAAATATTTCACATCAATTATAGCGGATAATACGGTTCATATCGTATGTTAAAACATATTATAACGCATTGAGCTGAGATAATCAAAAACGAATCTAAAATAACAACTTAGCACAAGTGCAGCAGCCACCCACGAATCTCAACCAAATATTATCAATCTTACACTAAATCACACATATAATTTGTGGGAAAAATCCTGGGGTAGCTCCACATACATTTTGATTCTACACAAGTTTCCTCGATAAATTTCTTCTCGAAATCACAGTTCCTCCATGAAACTCACAACGACAAACAATACTTGTCCTTCACAAAAAATTAAATCCAAATCAACAAAATGAAACAGCAAAATCTGTCTAATTCATGTTGAAGTTTCGTATGAGTTATTAATATGGCTAAAGATTTCAACAAATTATGACTCTTGATTAGTGATCATAGCATTGAAAGACTAGTTCAATGATCATAACTTAAGAAATCGAAACAAAATCATCTAACTCAATCATGACTAGTTTGGCATTTACTGAAAAATATAGGCTAGGGATTTTATTTTGTTTCAATCTCTTTAGATTCAATACACATAGGTAATATGAAAGATAAAATCAAGTATCACCTACAAATTGAAACAAAGTTATCACCCTAAAAATTAGGGTTTCGGCCATAACAATAAGAATAGGAAGAAAATTTTATTTTGATTCATGCTCTTGAATAGTGAACATAGAGATCATGATGAGTTCATAGAAATTGGAATCCCGTTTAAAGGATTTTGCTGTGATTTTCTAGAAATTTTTGAAGATTGGATCTAGAAATTGGAAATTGATGTTCATGGCATTAAAATCATGAAATTAATGAAAAGAGACACTTGATTGATCATGTATAAAGAGGTTTACTCTTGATGAAGAGTAATGATCAAAACAAGCAGACAAGAAATTTGGCAGCTTTGAGGTGTGGTGGTGTTATGAGCATATCTCACGATTTACCCATCTAAAATTACAAACTTTGTCTTGTTAGAAAGGTAATAATGAGAGCTGCTTTATATTTAAGGTTTTGTTTGATTCAGACTGTCATAACAGGGTGTAAAGGGCCTTCTTTTCACTGTTCTAGGTGTGATCTTTGAGGATTTTGAGGTGTGTTGGTTGGTGACCATATCTCCCAATATACTTATCCGTTTTTATGATCTTTGTGTCAGTTGGAAAGCATAGATGATGGGTCAAATTTTTGGTACAGTTTCGGATGAGTATGAGCAACAATGAAGTCTTTATGCGTTCTTAGAGAAAATGATGAAGTTGATGAAGAAGGCATAAAATGAGTTGAAATTGGTCTAAATGTGGGTTATGGGAGATGGTAACCGTAGGTAAGGGGTTATTTGGTCCAAAATGTTGATGGAACAACTCTAGAATAACCATGGAAACTCAAGAGTAAAATGGGTCATTTCCATAAATAAATATCTAGACATTAAGAAATCATGCATTCCTAATTGTGGTGGAGAATTTGTAGATGGGTGGACGGATGTAGGCCATGAGAAGAGGAAGAAACCAATTTGAATTTGTCTTTGCCTTAACCATGGTTAATATTTAACTCAGGATAGGTTAGGGGCATTTTGAGTTTCTCTTCACCCTTAAACTACTCATACGCTCATTAATTCCTAGGTGATCACTTCCCCGCGAGTCATCACGGATGACTCATCGGTTTCATCCATCTTGTATCGGATTTTGTCTTAGATGTACGTTCTCAAACTCGTGGAATTACTTCGAATTTAGGTTTTAAGCAATCAAGTATAATAACCTATTTGTTTTGAAAGTTTTCAAAATAACTTATACTTGGAAATGAGATATAAAATCCATTCATTTGTTGTCGAATTGAAAAATTAGGTTTTCTTATCATTAAAATCTTATCTGAGTGAAAATGGAATCACGTTCCGATCCTGAATTTTCAAATAAAAATTTAAAGCGTGATACTTATAAAAATAAGGATAATATGGATAGGACTTTGGTTTTCCCAAAATCATTTTATAAGTTCGACAAAAATATAAACTTTATTTTATATTTCACCCATCAGGACGAAGAAAATTGCGTTACTCAGATGTCATCGCTTCGACTATTTTTTTATAAAAAAATTTAAACATATAAGATTTTTCTAAAATTAGGTATTAAGAATTATCTACCAATAATAATAAAAATGATTTATTTCAATAGTGGATGGTAAGTATAACAGTTTTTAGTTACTAATTATTATTGCCCATTATAAATAGTTGGTTATATATTTGGTTAATCTTCAACTTTAAATATAATTTGTGGGAGAACTAAAAATTAATTATGGGTGAGGGAGGTTAATAATTTAAATAATTTTTGTATAATATGCTTCAACCAAACTAAAGTGATAGTTCTTGGTTCTAAAACAAAAAAAAATCAAACCTAGCGAGAGTTCCCTAAATAATGCTCTCTTCATTAAGTTAAATATTCTTGTAGTCTTATTTCTTTTTCATAATATACAATTCACTAAAACTTAATATGTGTAACACTCCTGTTGGCTGCCTTTCCTCTTATTTTAGCCTAAAACATTTGGGAGATTAAGTCTACAGGAAATTCCTATTAAAACTATTGACACATATATATCCTATAAGTAATATCCTTTTAATTCTCACATATTCAAAGGACATGTATTTATGGGGAGGGGGTTGCATTAGAATGGTTTAAAAAAAAGAAATAGATGACAGAGAAAGAAACAAAAAGAAAAAAAGATAAAACATGACTCAATAGTTAAACCTACTTAATAGTCCAAAATGAAGGCTAGCGAGATTAAAATTTGAATGCAAAAGAAAGATTTTAAATGAGGGTGTGCATACTATAGTAGATGTTTGCAATATTATTGTTTTTTTGTGGTCTGTTACAGATTTACGGTTGAATTTGTCTACGGTTGCTCATATAGCAGTAAATGTGATATAACCAAAACTATTACCGTAATCACAATTTTAAAAACATCGACATATAGTCTATTAGTCATTAATAGTATTGGGATAGAAAATCCCGTAGTGCTAAGAAAACAAGCTTAATTAATTTCATTTATGAACATAACTTTTCTAGCCTATGTATAAGCTAAAATGTGAGCTTCAGAAAGGGAAAGAAATTGTTATTATATGCTATATAAAAGTGGTAAGAGTCAATAAATTATGGTGTGTTTTTTCTTACCATTCTAAAAAAAAAAGGCGAAGCAGATTGTGGTTTTACATTAACGAAGTATCATGGAAGAACAAGCTAAGTATAGAGGCTCAAGTAGAGCTTCTCTATTGACACTTTGCCTCATTGTGCACAATGGTCTGAAGGTTAAGGCAAGTTTTAAATACAGAAGGTTAGAGAAAGTTGTGCATTCGTGAAAGAACAGGCTATTGGATAGAAGAATTTTTTGAACACCAGAATTCCTTTATCAACAACTGAAGATTTGCAAAGTCAATCTTCACATGATATCAAGGATCAGCGATAACTACTCTACTTTCAACGGAGAATTTAGCCTTTCTAACCTCAGATTCCCAGTTTTGTGGACTCACTCTATATGTTTTAGAATGTGACATCTGGCCGAGGATAGCCTCTGCAGATGTAGCATTTTCTTGGTGATCCATTGATAATCAAGACAAGACAGATGAGTGTTTAATAGACATGTTAGAACATGGCTAAAGAGAACATATGAGTTCTGTTTTTATAACCCAATTGGCTTCTTTGAAAATATGATAAAGGAATTGATTCAAAAGTTCCTTATCCTAAAAAGAAATTTCAAACAATTGCTGCACTGACATGTTGATTTATGTGTTTGAAGGACACTTTAAGCAACAAAGATAATTTTCATGTAGATGATCAAATGTTGTATCAATAGTTGCTACAGATAGTGAAACATTTGGTGCAGTTATTAAAGCGAAGTAAGGAAGAAAATCTGCTCAAAACATCAATTTTTGAGTTTTAAGAAAGCAACAACACAATAATTATGTCTAATGGTTGAATTTGTAAAGGCAAAAATAACAAGCAGTAAGAAGAATAAAATTTTGATCTAAAGCGAGTTACGAGCCATTAAAATTTTTAATGAAGTTTCTAGTACAATGCCGAAAAAGAAAACAAGGTAAGAGTCGAGTACTAGAAAGTACTAAGACTTAGATACAGAGCTGAAATTGAAAATAGGCCCGCCACGACTGTCGCAGTTCCCCCATTAGGTCAGGGCGAGACCGGTTGTCCGTGAGTCCCCTGGCCGACGCCACAACTTTCCTCGAGGGGGGAAAGTAATTACTTCCCCCCAGAAAGGCCGGACGATGAGGTGCTCGGCACACTCCCGGGAGTAGACGGCCTCTACCCCTTTCTCCCACTCCCGAAGGCGTTATTCTCCCAGTTAACATCCTTTTTGAAGGATTAAATCATAATAGGAATTCTGATTCCATCTCCCACTTACATCCTTTTTGACATCTTGAGAGCGTGAAAAGAATGTTAGCCGGGGAGAGAGGAGCGTAAACCCTAACACTACTATAGAACTACTCGGGTCGAAGGAGGACGAATTAGGGCGTGGAAAAGAATGAAGAATGAATAAGTGAAGCAGTGAAACAACCCTATTTATAAGGGGAGAGGCGTTGGAAAGGAAAAAATATGCTTGGGGAAAAGGTTTGTTGAAAAACAAATCTCGAAACTCAATAGCGATAATTGCATGAACCCCTGCGGTTTCAAGCACATAATGTGTGACCACATACGCAAAGCGTGAATCATGTATTTCACGTGTGATGCGAATTATCCGTTTTTGATACGGATGCAGAATATCTCGGTCTTAGCCGAGGTCTTGTTTAAACAAAGCGTAACACAACATCGAATATAAAAATATTTGAAAAATATCTCGCCAAACAAAAGCTACAAGAGGAACAAGAAGTCATCAAAATGGTGGAAGAATTCTCATTCAAATCAACCGAAGTTACAAGGGCAAAAGCCCATTACAAGGGATGAAGAAAACAAAAACAGAGAATACGCTTACTCGTCCCTATGACTCTCTCGGCCTCAATGTGATCCTCTGGGAGAATCTTCCGCCCCTTCCACCTCCTCTTCCTCTTCGGGAATAATGGGAACAAGTTCCCCGTTCAGCACCTCTTTAGTCACATCGACACCCGGTAAATACCAACCCCTGAGCGAGAATTTCAACTTGAGCAATGGCCTTTTCAAAGCCTCTAGTGCTCGACAACAATGCAGTCATGGCCTCTTTTAGATCTTCCCGGATCTCCATCCCGGCCTTAGTCTCCGCCTCCGGGCAGCTTTAAGTTGCTCGATTTCAGCTTGAGCCTTATTGAGCTCTTCTTCAGCGAGCTCTGCCCTTCTTCAACCGAGCTTTATTCTCTCAAGAAAATTTTTGCTTGGGAGTTAAGCTCGGAGTTCTAAGTTCCGGCTCGGTGCCGGTGAATGTAGTACTCGGGAGATTATTGGCTTTGGCAGCGCTCATCACGCTCCATGAGGTCACGGCAAAATCCCCTTGACTTCTCAATAGAAGAAAGTTTAGCTTCGGATGCCCAGGATTTCCTCTCTGGCTCCACCAAATCTGGGTGCAAAGCGAGCTAGAGCGACAATTTCGGACGCAGAGGGCGAGGGGCCTCCATGCTAGGCTGAGCCTTGTTGCTGATTAATCGGAGATCAGCGGGGGCTAGGAAGTTCGAGTCAAAAGAAGGAAAGGGGTTGAAGTTTCGCCCTGGAGAGACGAGGTCCCCGCTTATAGAAGTGTTATACCACTTCCACGGTAGAAGGAGGAAGTTGTTCTTCTGCCCGTAGTTTCCGTCTCGTGAGTAGGGTGTGGGGACTTGAGCGAGGAGGGGAAGAATCTTCGACGTCAACCACTACCTCTCTTTCTTTCTTTTGTGAGGGCGGATGATGAAGCCCCTTGGCGGAGGCCTTAGCGGTGGAGAGGAAGTCTTTTCTTCTTCTAGCCAGGGAGGGACCACGACCCTCTTTGCAAAAGATTTTAAAAGCTTGGAGAAGTCGAATTTCCCCATAATGATTGCCAAAATGAAAAATTGTTAGTACAAGAACACATACATAAAAATAGCTGGAAACTAAAAAGCCGAACACTTACTTTTAAGGTCGGCTCTGAGTGGATGAGTAGGGGAGTTTGAAGACGTCCACAATGGAGAGGGCCGGAAGTTTTTCTAATATATCTATATCCCGTCTATCCTCCGGGAAGGGATTGGTATTCAAAACCAATGAATTTGCGAGGAGGATTGCAGTATAAAGGAAACCCAAGCGCATCCATTCTCATCAAGCAGGGAGAGGAGAGCGAGGCGAACTCGAAAGAAGCCGACTTTTGAAGTCCTTATACGATGATGTGTATAGACTACGCAATCCTCTCGGTTCAGCCCATTAAGGGAAATCCATCCGTTTTCTTACCAAACCTTGTTTGGTAAAAGTACAAAAATTTGGGAGTAATTTGCCCATCCAGATGTATTTACACGAGAATTTGAAAGGCTTTCATAAAAGCCCAACTGTTGGGATGAAGGCGGAAGTAGTGCGACATTCATGGTTCTTTAACGTCGCACTTTCAAACTCCAGTGAAAGGAAGGGACACGCAGGCTGTGCAAAAAAGTGTTTTGTACATGTAGGTAAAAGGGGGCTCAAAAGGATGAGCCCTGAAGAAGACATACTTGCACGGCAAGGGGAGCAAATAACTGGATTCGCTCTCGGGACGCTGAGATATTAACGGGACCAAGACGAGCAATGGAGTCCAAGTCTAAAAGTCGAGAAATAAGTCCCAATCTCGCTTTAACCCAGTATACCGAGAAGGGTAATATTGGGAACAGGTCTTTTGGAACCCTTAGGCGTTGTTCCAGTGACAGGTTTGGAAACTTGGGGGAGGGAGAGCCGACCCGTAAGAGCTGCACCCAGAAGAGCTGGACCCGTACAAACCGCACCTCGGTGGAAGACGACCGAGAGGAGGACTCGAGTTGCTTTGTCCAATGTTCAGTTCCCGAAGGAACAAGAAGTGGAAGGAGAGCCCCAACTGGGGGAAATCTCGTGCTCAACCAGAGGCAGGTGTTCGAATCAAGACTCGGACGAACTCATATCCGGAAACAAAAAATAAACTTAGAAGCTCGAAAAGGGGGAAGAAGATCCAAGGCATCAAGAGTGACAGACGAGAGAGTGATGGCGTAAACTTGAAAGACAAGAGATGAAGGGCGAAGGAAGATAGGCAAGGTGGAGGTGAATTGGAGTTAGAAGAGATATTTATAGTGCTTGCAGCTTGATGATGCGATCAACGACCCACGTTTCATGAAGCCTAAAAGGCGCGACTTTTAATTTTCCCCTCATTAAATGGGCGCAGAGCTCTAGGGTTACTCACCTGTAGCGTGGCCGAGAAACGATTAGGGGAATGATTGCCTTCTCGACAGGAGGAAAGGTTCGGTTGAAATGACAGTGGGAATACCAAGTCACGTGGTCGAAGAATAAGCTCTCGGTTTATATTTGTCCTTTCTTTCGCTTATTTAAGCCTCTGAGCTCGGGGGCTTGTGGTAATCTGGTCGAAGATATAAGACCGAGGGATTGTCAAACGACCGAGGCTCATTCTTGTAAGTGGGCCGTGACTAACTCCCATAAAGCCAAGACCTCTTAATACACTTGACACCCGAGGATAACTACGGCCTATTCCACAAGAGGCCACTGATGAAGATATCTCCCTACCAGCTATTCAAAGGACAAATCGACCGGGCCGAATATCTCGCCGGTCCAAATATCTCTCGTATAACTCTGAGTCTTATCCTTATCATTGTCTAACGGCAATAACAATCCGGTCCTAACAAATAGGATCTCAATAATGATCCTACCCAAACTATTACACTAAAACATCTCTATAAATGA
This sequence comes from Sophora flavescens, assembly GCA_030762895.1. Lineage (NCBI taxonomy): Eukaryota > Viridiplantae > Streptophyta > Magnoliopsida > Fabales > Fabaceae > Sophora > Sophora flavescens. The sequence goes on from JAUPTC010001113.1 coordinate 20,057, forward strand.
GGGTCCAACCCCCACTTAGAACTATGTTTGCTTTGATTCCCATTTGATACATGAGAAACGGAATTCGATTCGTCAAGCTAATCCCAAAACACCCCACAAGACCTTCTCCTGGACGAGTATCTCCCAAATCCGAGATATTTGGACTGAACAAATTCACTAAAACTTAATATGTAATACTCTTGTTGGCTGCCTTTCCTCTTATTTTAGCTCTAAAACATTTGGAGATTAAGTCTACATGAAATTTTATTAAAACTATTGACACATATATATCCTGTAAGTAATATCCTTTAATTCTCACATATTCAAGAGGACATGTATTTATGGGGAGGGGGGTTGCATTAGAAGGTTTAAAAAAAAGAAATAGATGACAGAGAAAGAAACAAAAAGAAAAAATGAAACATGACTCAATAGCAGATGCTGCAATATTATTGTTTTTGTAGTCTTCACAATTACGTTACAGATTTACGGTTGAATTTTTTTGCAGTTGCTCATAATAGTAGTAAATGTGATATAACCAAAACTATTCCCAAAATAGCAATTTAAAACATCGACATATATAGTCTATAAGTCATTAATTAGTATTGGGATTGAAAATCCCGTAGTGCTAAGGAAACAAGCTTAACTAATTTCTTTATGAACATAACTGATTCTAGCTTATGTATAAGCTAAAATGTGAGCTTCGAAAGGGAAAGAAATTGTTATTATATATAGCTATATAAAAGTGGTAGAGAGTCAACAAATTATGGTGTGTTTTTTTCATACCATTTTTCTAAAAAACAAAAAGGCGAAGAGATTGTGGTTTTACATTAACGAAGTATCATGGAAGAACAAGCGAAGTATAGAGGCTCCAAGCCGGGCTTCTCTATTGACAGCTTGCCTCATTGCATTGCGCACAATGGTCTGAAGGTTAAGGCAAGTTTTAACATAGAAGGTTAGATAAAGTTGTGCATTGGTGAAAGAACAGTCTATAGGATAGAAAGAATGTTTCGTGAACACCAGAATTCCATACTCATCAACAACTTGAAGATTTGCAAAGTCAATCTTCACATGATAGTCAATGTCTAGCGACAACAACCTACTTTCAAGCAGAATTTAGCCTTCTTAACCTCCGATTCAGTTTTGGACTCATCTTTATATGTTTTAGATGTGACATCTGTCAGAGGATAGCCTCTGCAGATGTAATATTTTCTTGGTGCTCCATTGATAATCAAGACAAGACAGATAGTGTTTAATAGACATGTTAGAACATGGCTAAAGAGAACATATGAGTTCTGTTTTATAACTTAAGTTGGCTTTGAAAATATTAAAGATAAAGGAATTGATTCAAAAGTTCCGTACCTAAAAGAAATTTCAACAATTGCTGCACTGACATGTTGATTTATGTGTTTGAAGGACACTTTAAGCAACAAAGATAATTTTCATGTAGATGATCAAATGTTGTGTCAATAGTTGCTACAGATAGTGAAACATTTGTGCGGTTATTAAAGGAAGTAAGGAAGAAAATGCTACTCAAAACATCAATTTTTGAGTTTTAAGAAAGCAACAACACAATAATTATGTCTAATGGTTGAATTTGGTAAAGGCAAAAATAACGAGTACTTCCTCCAGGGAATCAAAATCATAAACTACATATTGAAAAATAAAGATAACAACTCAAAGACACATTCTACATGTCATTATAACACTCTACGGACATCTCGAGTGCTTTCTTGTTACAGACCTCCATGTTAATGTAGCCTGTGGCTCTTTCCCAGAAGTCATGGACAGTTCGTGGTGGTTGGGTCCGGAGTGAAACCCAGAAAGGCCCGGGTTGTAGACCATCTTTATCAGGGACATGAGAAGTTTGGGGCTGAGATCATTGAGTTGTATAGCCTCTTGATTGAACCTATAAAGGTAATCTTTCAACGATTTATCAGGTCGTTGCTCCAAGTTAATGAGGCAGCTATTTTGCATCGTTTGTCGGTAAGTTTTGCTAAATGCAAAGTGGGTCAAGAATTCGATGGTAAACTGAGAGAAATTGTTGATGGAGTTTGGCGGGAGGGTAGAAAACCAACGAAGGGCAAACTTGGTGAGGCTGCAGGGGAAGGCTCTGCACATGATGGGGTCAGTGACTGCGGCTCCATAAAGCAACATGTGTGTATTGAACATTGCGAGATGATCATCAGGGTCTGAGTCGCCATCGTATAGTTGGATTCTTGGTAGCTCGAAACCTTCCGGCAATGGAGCAGACATTATAGAGTCCGAGAATGGATGATGAGGCCTTGTCTCTTGGTTGCCTGCCATTCTGTCACTCGCCTCTGGTTTGAAGGAACTCTCCAGATTAGGTACTTGAGGATGGAGTTTGTGTGTGTCGCTTTGGGTTGGGTTGGGCTGATTTTAAGGTGTTTTCTGTTAAAGGGGGATATAATTGTCTTCTTATCAAATTTAAATTTAAATTATTTCCTAATATTAAGATATCAAATTCAATTTCAAACTAATTAGGAATGCTCCTACTCATCTGTCCAAAAAAAAGGGATGCTCCTATTCTTTGGAAATTTACTTTTGAGAGATGCGCTAGGAACTGTTCCTACGGCTTTTCTGTTTGTTTTGTCTTTTATTTCATCTATCACAAAAAAAAATCAAACTAATTATTTCTTAATTATTATATATCAAATTCAAATTAAATTATAAGATATTTACATTTAATGGAAGAAATTTAAGTATTGATTAAATAAATTAACAAAAATATCTTTTGAATAATTAATCAATCTGAAACACAAGTTGTAATGTTGTCTCCTTAATTATAATATACTAGTGTGTAGTGATCCGTAATCATGCACAGAGAGTATACATCGCTTCTGAATATTTTTATAATTTTTTTAAACATATAAGAGTTTTCTAAAATTATGTATTATGAATTATCTACCAATAATAATAAAAAATGATTTATTTCAATCGTGGACGATAAAGTATAATACTTTTTAGTTATATAGTTGGTTATATATTTGGTTAATCATCAACTTTAAATATAATTTGTAGGAGAAATAAAAGTTAATTATGGGCGAGGTAGGATAATAATTTAGATAATTGTTGTATAATAATATTTCAACCAAACTAAAGTGATAGTTCTTGGGTACAAACAAAAAGAGTAAACTAAAGTGAGAGTTCCTAGATAATGCTCTCTTCATTAAGTTAAATATTCATTGTAGTCTTATTTCTTTTTCATAATATAGAATTCCCTAAAACTTTATATGTGTAACACTCTTGTTCCTGTCGAGATCCGACTTCGTGAATCTCGCCGAGTAACGCTCTAACCAAGAGTGAACACTGAGGTTGTTTTTAGATTATGGCTGACGATGAATATTGTATTCCGGTCCCACGTATCCCGATGGGAATCAAAGCCGACGATTCCCAGGTTCAACCATTGGCCGTACGGTGATCTCAATCCTTTAATCTTATATCTGATGAATACCGACGAGCAAGGACTCTTCAATAGTCTCTGGTCAAGTGGTTCCTCTAATACTGAGTTAATGGAGATTCACCTAGCTCGGTTAAAAAGTGAGCTCTCTTTTGGGTTTTCCTCCTTTTATAATAGGATCCCCATATCTTTAAGAGATATGGATTTATCTCCTTTTTCTCTTAAATCTTCTTTGAGATATGCTTTCCTTAATTTGAAGGATTTTATCTCTTCTAATCGGATAAGGTTATTTGAGATAATATCGTGGATTATTAAAGATAATATCAATATCTTATCCTTCCCACCTTTATCGGGCCCGTATCCAATCTCGATGGTCGGGTTTTAATCCTCGACAAGACACAAGTCCCCCCAAGCTTTGAGCTAGTAGAAGCGTAAAAGTTTTCGTGATAAAGTCGAGCTTGGCCTTTAAAAACCTTATTTGGAGAATCTAAGGTTCATGGTGTAGGTTCTCTTCCTTTTTACCATAATCGTAATGACCGATCTTGTACCTCGCCAATCGCTCAACCTCGGACCGAGCTTAGAAACTTGGTCTCTTTAGCCTTTCAAGTTGGCGAGGTAAGTGGCCAGCTTACATTTCGGTCTATATATGTATATATATATATATATATATATATATATATATATATATATATATATACCTTTACTTGGTGAACACCTCGAGTGACCGAGCTTCACGCTCGAGTTGGCGAGCTTTACACATCGGCCCATATACAAGCCCCCCCAAGCTTTGAGCTTTTTTGAATGCGTGGAAGCTTCTTTGAAGTACCCGAGACTAGACGAGACGGAGGTAGTCGTCTTAGTTTTGCACTATGACCAAAGTTTCTCGGTTCCCGAGATGAAAAGAGACGTTGCCTTTGTCATTAAGGCAAGGTTTACTTGTGACACATGGCCTTTATGACCTCATTTTCGAGACCAACTCGTCGGCTGCTTGCTCAAGTCTTTAATCAGGTAAAGACGCTTTTGCGATGTACTCGACACGTGTTGCTCGCTTATTGGTGTGTTGAATTTGCGCAGCTCGAAAAAGACGTTTCTCTTCCTTCGCACGGCATCTTTCATTATTACTTTTTGGAAAGTGAACGTTAAACTTTGAAGCGACAAAGTTTCTGGTATAAATTGGTTCAAATTTGATAAAGAGTTCACTTGCATCCTCTCCGTTAAAACCATTCTTCTTCTAGCTCTTCCTCTCCAAGCTCAGCATTCTCTTTTCCTTCCAGGCACGTCCTTCCCATTTCTTCCATTTTCTATTTGGCTCTGTTGCTTCTTTTATTTGGTCAAGGAGCCTTCCTTTGAGGTATCTCGAATGCCTCTAGTGAGGTTCAAATCATAGAACCTGAAATAGATCCTATCGAGGAATCTCCCTATTCTTCGCCTCCTCTTCTTCTTCATCTCCTAATGAGAGTAGCCTGCTACTCCCGCAGCTATTATTGCCCCTAGCGCCGCAGCGCCGCTAGGGTTCCTAAAGATCCCATTCCGGACACTACCATTCCCCGGGTATTCCGGGTTAGACCTCAAGTAGGGGTGTTCTTTTCTAACTTTAGGAGTCGTGGAATCCCTTAGCAAAGGTGTTATGAACGAAATTTGTCGTGTCCCTACTGCTCGTTGTTTGCCTTGCTCATATGAGAGGGCATGTCTTCCCCGAGAGCTCTCCCCATCGATCCGACACTTTACTTATGTCTACAAATTTTTTTTTGAACATATCGGTGTCACCCTTCCTTTTACCCAATTTGAGTGCGACATTCTGAAAATCATGAACGTCGCGCCCACTCGCTGCATCCCAACAGATTAGGGCCTTCTGAAGGCTTTCCAGATCCTATGTAGTCAAACAGGATGACGGCTACCGCTCCCAAGCTCCTTTATTTTTATAAAGTTCGGTTCGGGACCGAATTGGACTGATTTCTCTCAAGGGGGTTGAGGGTAGAGGTATCACTCGGCCTCTATAAGAGTTCTTGTAAGTCGTACTTTTCAAGGTCCGACCTTCCAAGGCTATGAGATCATATTTTTTAATTCCAAGGGGAGTCGAGGTTTCCTATTATTGGCAGCCCATCTTTCCGAATTTTCCATTTATGACCTGGGTTCTATGATCGATGATGAACGAGCCGATGTGGAGATTTTGAAACTCTATCCCTGGCCATTGCCTTGTGGAGGCTTTTAAAATTACCCACCTCTTCCACCGGGCGCGCCGACTTTGATCGTAAGTGTTTCTTCTTAGATACCGTTGATGCACTTAAAATTCCGCCTTTTAACTCGGGTGATTTCTTTTCAGTGATCATGGGAAAGTTTAATTATAAAGCGTTGCTAAAGAAGTCGGCGCATCAAGAGGTTCCTGGTGCTTACTCCGACCCGCATACAAGAAGGGAAAGAAGAAGACCGCACACGCCGATCTCAGACTCCATCCTTCCAAGCGGGCTAGGCTGATATTCAAATCGAGATTCCGAGGCGAGTACTTCTCCTTTTCCTATATGGTTAATTTGTGTAGAAAATTATTGTAAGCTTCCAGGATGACCCATTAACCATATAATGAACTGAATTAACCAAATATTTGCACGGATTAACCAAATATTTACATAGTTGTGAAAAACGATTGTATGCTTCAAGATGACCCATTAACCATATAATGAACTGAATTAACCATATACTTGCAATGGATTAATCAAATATTTGCAAGTAATTAACAAAAATGTTAGTACTAAAAAAACTTAATATTTAAAAAACACAAATTTTAAAAAACAAAAATAAAAATAGAAACACTGCTCAACTATACGGGTTGTCCCATATAGTTGTCAAATGTGGTTGTTAGAAAAACATTTCTCTATTTCAAATTACTAGCGGGCCCCCACAATACCTTGATTGAATCCAATGAATCCAACCTTCTCGTTCTAGACCTTTGTTTTGTCATACTTTTATTCCAAATTAAATTGTAATCATCCAATTCCTTCACATGGTTTTAAGTCCTGGTTCAATTTGAAACCAATCTTCTTGTTAACGAAGAAATTGCCAAAGCCAACTTTCTTTCTATCATCTTCAATTCATCCTCATGTGGGCCCCATGTCACCTTGGATTTAGTTCAAGATATATCTCATTGCATATGGTGATTGATATTCTTTAATGGCTTCAAATCTTCTAAATTAATTGCCAATCAATATCTCCTTTATTGTTGTGATAGGCAATTATTATCCAAATCCAATTAGATTTGGATCCAATCTTTTATCAATGCCCATTGAATTATCTTTTAATCATAATAATCCAAATCCAATTTGATTCGGACAACAAAACCATCATGTGGGCTCCTGCATAATTTTAGTTCACTTGACTTTGGCTGCAAGCAGATTTGAATATTCGCAGGCGAGACAGTAACGCTCTCAAATTTCTTGTGTTTGGATCGCGAGGCTAATCCTTGCTCGCAGTGGCGAGCCCGGAAAGATCCCAATTCCTTGCTCAAGATCGGCTCCGGCTCACGGGAGAGCACTGCCTCACTGGGCGAGACCTTGAAATTCTTCTTCTAGTTTGTTTTCTTCTATTTTCCAAGTTCCCTTGAGCTTCACTTTTAACTCCGAAAATATAAAATAGCATTAAATGCTTTATTTGACTCAAAATTAACTAAAATATCCTAAAAACTACTTGAGAGACTCAAAATATTGCTCGAGGATAATTAAAGCCAAATTTGGACGAAAACGATATTAAACTCGAATATCTAGCACAAAAACCATGGCCTTACTAGTTATAAAACTAGATAAGGTAGAGGCTTATCACACAGCCACCGTCCCAAGCCCCCAGCCCCACCGTCCGACCGCTTTGGAGCATCGCTGCTCACCGCCTGGATCGAAAAAGGATGTCATATGCGCGTTTCTGCTCGCTCATTCCGACGTTCGTCGCCGCTGCGGTAAGGTTCTTCTAGCCGCTCTGCCATGGTGGTTTTCCACCATTGTTAGTTCAGCTGAACCTTATCCTTCCTTAGAACTCACCTCCTTTTATCTTTGTTTCTATTTTCGGTCTTGGTTGGTACAGAGAGCGAACTCTGCCGTCCCTCCGCCCTGTTGCCGCCATTCGGACCACCTTCAACCACCGTTTGAACCATCACAACAATGTGTTCTACTTCCCTTTAAATAGGCGACTGATTCTCACCCTTGGTAAGTTCCATTTCATTAAAGCCCCAAATTTCTCAAACCCTAACATTTTAATTTCAGTTCTAAAGTGTGAAATTAACTATGTTTTGTTAGACTCAATGACTGGAAGATTTTGATATATGACAAATACACCTTCAACCACCGTTTGAACCATCACAACGGCTGTGTTCTTCTTCCCTTTAAATAGGCGACTGATTCTCACCCTTGGTAAGTTCAATTTCATTAAAGCCCCAAATTTCTCAAACCCTAACATTTTAATTTCATTTCTAAAGTGTGAAATTAACAATGTTTTGTTAGACTCAATGACTGGAAGATTTTGATATATGACAAATACAACTTAATGTGTATGCAAGTGTTTAGTGTCAAATTGTAAAGACAGGTATCAAGCAATATTCAACAAGTTCAGTGAGCAATCAAAGGAGAATATTCAAGGAAGAACTTGGAGGAATCAAAGAGCAAGGACAAAGATCAAGGAATCTTCAATACAAGAGCTTAAACGAAGAAATTAGTGTTAAGTCGTAGATGATTTGTAATAGATGAAATCTCTTATTCACAAATAGCTCAATTAAGAAAGATGCATGAAGAAAATCATTTTTCATAACCTGCATTAAAAGGAATAAGTTTTGGTTAATGAAAATAATTTTTGGAAATAATAATAGAAGCGCTCCTCCAACACTGGGAATAATAGAAGCGCTCCTCCAACAAAGGGTAAAAGTCAAGGCCCAAGAAAGTGGCGTAAGCTCACATCTACTAAAATAACAGAAGCTCGCGTCTACTAAAGTGATAGAAGCACACGCCTACTAAAAATGACACAAGCGCACGTCTACTAAAGTGATGAAGTGCTCGTCCACTAAAGTGATACAAGCGCTCGTCTTCTAAAGTAATATAAGAGCTTGTCTACTAGTTGGAGCACGTCCAATTACTTTGTGTTAGTACTCCCGCTTCCGACGTGGCAAATGGACGCGACTATTTTTTTTAAGATGGACGCGACTATTTTTCCAAATGGACTCGTTATTTTATAGACGCGAATTCTATAAGAACTATCAGAATCTTATCTCAAGAACTAGAATCAAGAAAACAGATTCTCGTTAAATCGGATCCAAATCGCTTTTAATTGATCCCAACGACTATAACTTGTTTTCTATATAAAGAGGGATCAAAGGAATACTTTAAGAAGAATCATAACGAATAACAAAAGAATTATAAAGATACACATATCATTCATCATCTTCATTGAGCTTACTATGAAAAGAGTGTTTCAATACTCATAAGTGCTTCAATTTGTTTATCTGACTATTGAGAGTTAGGAATAAACTTATGTTTTACTTTTGATTGTAAAGAGAG
>JAUPTC010001114.1:0-28978 GCA_030762895.1 Sophora flavescens
AAATAATTTGGTTATAAAACCGGTTATCAAATCCAAAAGGGGTGTCTTGATCCAAAAGACACTCTGGGATCACTGTTCTGTGCACATAACTTCTTCAACTTAGCAGCCAAACCAGGTTCCATGATAATGGGATCACTGAGCCTATCCTTGAAAGAAATTACAGTGAGTAAAACCAACAGTGTGTGCACCCAAAAAGGGTAACTATCATTCAATGTCATGCCCCTTGAGTTGAAACTTTGCAATGCTTCGGAAACTTTAAGGTTTGGTCCAAACATTGGCCTCAGAAGGGTTGACTATTAGTCCATCACGTCTTCCTGTGGGGGACATTGTATCTTGGGTCCTCCTGATAGGCCACTGCATCTCTTGCAGCTAGTGTTATGATATCTGCACATGAAACTGTCGAAGGGCATGCTCTTTCTAAGGTGCTTTGATATCATCAATTATATCATATCCCTAACTGTTAGGTTTTGGCCCCTTCATTTTTCTCGATCCGTTGCCTTTTATTGCATCGATTAATATGGACGCGTCCCAACCCCGAAATTAATTAACCAAAGAGTCATGCTATTTAGCCCAACACTAATGTTCATATAATACCACTGATCCACAATATAAAAAAACAAATGAGTCATTCTTTTGCTTCAAAATATAAAAAATATGCATCAATTTTCACACATATTAAATGTTAATTTTCAATATTATTCTTATTAATTACTGCCATTAATTATAAGCCATCGATTATTAATTAAAATTAGAATGGATATTTTTGGAAATTCATATCGTATTAATTATAACTAACTCATTTCAATATATTTTAATCGCATGTTTTAAGGGGTTTTGTTTATTATATAAACTTGCAATTTTTCTCTAACATTGAAAACAACTCTTCACTCAAAAAGTAGAACACAGGGAACTGAATTGTCATTTCTCTTACCTGTGTCATTGGTACACATATGGCGAATTTGGGTACCAATACCAACAAACATTACCATTCATTTATTACCATAACTCTCACTAATGGTATATGAAATTGCTAATAAAATGAAAGTTTCAGGAATTGGGTCATATCTCTTAACCAAATTATTAATGACCAATGAGAATGTTTAGTTAAGCATTAAGAAAAAGGAAAATTAGTGTTTGAGAGTTAGAAATATTAAAATTTATCAAGATATGATTGAGTGGAAAAAGAAGAAGAAGGGGTCTTACTCTGACAAAGCAGTCATGAAAGTGCATACGAAGCAAGCCCCCGGTAATGGATCTATCCTGAAAGAAACGCCTCTGCACGACTTGGCGTACAATGGTCTCTCTGCTCTTGGGCAGCTAGAGCTATAGAATCCAACCCTGAGATCAGCAAATGCAAGGAAGAACAAAGAAGAAGATTAGAATTAGAATGGTGAACTTCTCATTTTTTTTTGGGATTGTGATGGTTATCTTTTGCTTTAATTATGAGTGTGTCTTAGCAATGTGGAATACCAAGCATACATAGGAAACGTTTATAAAGAGTGTGTGAGCACCGAAAGAGACTCAAAGTCAAGGCTGTGCTAATAGCTTTTTTGTTTTTATTTGGTTTAATATCAAGTACATTGATTTCAGGATGAAACTTGTGGATAATGGCACTAAAAGATTAATTATTAATATATGCAGCTACGTAGTAGTATTAATATTTCTTGTTTGTATGCATAAAGGTTCGTCACGTGCGAAGACAAACTTTTTCTGATAACAACAAAACTTGATCAATGCTTTCATTATGCCAACTAGCCTTAATGTAAAAATATGGGATAGATGTATCTTACACATAAGGATGTAAATGGATTGAGCCTATAGTTAATCAATCAATTAAAACTCAAGCTTGATCCATTTAGTTCATTTAAAATTTGATTAGTGTTTCTTTATAAATTTTTTTAAATGATTTGTAAGTTTATTAACTTAATATTTAGCGAATATTTTTAAATTAGACAATATTTTTTTTTTAAAATTCAAATATAATTTTATATTGGTAAATCATAGTTGATTATAATTAATGTAAATATGTAATAAATAAAATTATAGGTAAATGTATATAAACATATATACCAAAAATGATTGGTCACAATGGAAGGATGTACGCCCTCGGAAGAATCTTTACCTCCCAGGTCGATGTCTCGATTTTAAAGCTTGCTATTTTGAAGATTGTTTTATCTAACCACCACACCTAACTCAATGGTTAGTTTCATAACTTCCCTTGGAGTAAAAATATATATATAAATAGTCTTGTTATGTACCAAGATTATTTTTTAAGAGTATCCATTTTGATACTAAAGTTAGATGATTAATAAATTTTTACTTATCAAAAGAAAAATGGGTTAGATCCTATACTCTCTTTAATAAATCTTTATTAATAAAATAAAAAAGAAAGTATTCTGTCTGTTGATTATTCTCTATACTTTGTTTCCATGCCAGCTGCATGAGTCATATACTCGGTATATAAATATTAAATAGAAGCATAAGCAATTGGGCTTTTGATTTGCATTGCATATGATTGCTGTGGTCAAATATGGAAGGTCCAGATTCAAGGATTATGTACGCACCATCTCACTCTGTGATTAATTAAGTTGATTACATTTCCCTTGTATATAGAGACGAAACCCCTTTTGTATCTTTTCTGGCCACCAGTAGTAAAATAAAATCATAAAAATGTCGTAGTGCAGATATAGATGAATGTATATAGTTGCGGATCTCAATTAGTTCAACATTTATTCAATATTGTTCTATCTTTCTTGCCATAACAAGGAACGTGGGTAGAATAAGTCATTAGATCGAAGATATGGTGTGGACCACGCGTTTGACTACTGCCAATGATCACTACATACCGAATAGGTGGCTGGCTAAAATATATATCAATTTGAAACGCATCCAATGGATTTAACCTATGATGGATTAACTTAGGAGCATTGGTTTTCATCGTTTATATATATCTATATAAAAATATGAACTTGAGGACTATAAATGAATGATTGTGAACCCGTGATTGTTTTTCATTTATTAATATATAGTAAAAGGATTATGGTATAGTAACAACTAACAAGGACCACATGCATGCCTGCTTACCTCTGAATTAAGTTATTAGCCTTGAGGCTAGCTACAGCATGGATATATAGATAGAGGTTCTGTCAGTGGCATATCAATAATACAAAGCAATTTGATTGGTGCATGTTTGGAACCGAGTCCAACATTCTCGAAGCACTCCAAAACATGAAGCTACTCAATTGAGCATGAGTTCAAGCGCTTCTATCTTTCCCACCTCAATTCCAAACACGCACTGGGTAAACCTCGCACAAAATTGGCACCGTGTCAATGTAGAACGATCACTATGTAGGAAAAATTATCAGGGTTCTAAGAAAAGGCCTACCAAGGATTGAGGACTTTGGGCAAAGTAACTCGGGTGACAGGGACTTAAACTCACTTTTAATTAATTAATTTTTATTTTTAATGGTAAAGGAAAATTTTGACCAATATTAAGACATAAGTTCGCAAAAATTCAATGAATGATCAGTGGGAGGAATTTCCTCAATCCAAATTTGATTATTAGGATGATGAAAAGCATAATTAGCTAAATAATGGGCTGCTTGACTGCCCATTCTTGCTACATGAGAATGATATAACTCTTTAGAAATTGGGCTTTCAAGAATTCACATGTTGGAAAATACGTAATTTTCCTCAATCATTTGTGAAAAAACAAAATAAATATGAAATAATAACACACAAAATTGAGTAATGAGGAGTTCGATCAATGATGCCTCATGCCTCTGGGAAAACCGCAGATATTTTACTCAAAAGTGGAAATATACAAAGTGTTTACAAAACACTCCACAACCCACAACCCAATTACACCCAGAAAAAAAAGCTTTTATTTCTAGGTTTTTCTCTCTCTCCAATTATTCTCTTGTCGGGATTATTTTTTCTCTAACAAATGATAGTATTTATAGGAGCAAAAGTTCTCCCTTTTTTACCACACGTTTTTGACAACCAAAACCAGCCGCACTTCCTATCTTTCCCTCAACAAAAACTTATAATAGTTCCATAATTATTGCAACACCATTTACGTTGTCAACAATCTTCCACTTGTAAAACCGATTTCAATCTGTTTTCACACTGATCAATACATCGATCTTCCTGGTTTGTTATTCTAGCAGCTAACCGAAGTTGAACACAACTTCAATTTGTCAATGGTCACCACCTTTGTTAACATGTCTCTTGTGGATTCTTACTCCTTGAATTTTCTTCAATGTTAGCACCTTATCCTCAAGCGTAGATCGATAGAAAGTGATAACGAAGGATCAATGTGCTTGTTCTGAATGGAATGTTGATTTCTTTGCAAGATGTATTGCACTCCCGACTATCCCTATGCAAAAACACTTTCCTCCCGGATGAATCCCGCTTGTTAACACCCTGGCATATCACCCTTTCATAAAGCCTTCACGACTACATACCGTCAGTGGATAAAGCAACAATTTTTTGCACCCGCAATATCCAACAAATGATGTTGTTCCAAATGTTGAATCTGTAACTGCTCATTCTTGTATGATCGACTTCACCTCCAAAGTCCGCATCTACGTATCCTGTGGACTTTTAGTTCACCTTTTTACAAGTACAAACACTTCTTTGAAGTGTCCTCGTAGATACCTCAAAATCCATTAACTGCTTCCCAACGAAGCCTCCACTGACGACATAAACCGCTAAACAACTCCCACCGCATGGCCAATGTCCGGCCTTGCATGCACTCACCGCATGCATCAAACTTCCAATCATCAACATACTAATCTTAGTCATAAACTATATTTCTTCCTCGTCTCGAGGAGACTGGTCCTTGGATAAGAGAAATGACTAGGCAAAGGTGTTTCCTCAACCGACGTCGCTAATATTGAATCTTTGCAAAACACGGTTGATGTACTCCCTGAGATAATTGCAAAATTCCTCTTTGCTTATCTCGTGGATTTGTATTCCAAGGATCTTCTTTGTTGACCCAAGTCCTTCACGTCAAATTCTTTTTGACAAACTGCATCTTCAAGTTTCGATCTAGTCCATATCCAACCAGATACTAACATATCATCATAAAAGTAAGGAATGATATAATCGACTTATATCTCTTGAATAACAAACGTGGCTCCACATTGCACTTCGGAAACCTTCTTGTGCATGAAGGGGGTCAAACTTTATGTACCATTCCTGGGCTTGTTTGAGTCATACAAGCTCTTCTTCAATCTACACACTATATTCTCCCTTCCCTTTTTCGGAAACCTTCTTGGTTGGGGCATATATCTCCCTCATCTAAGTCTCCGAGAAGAAATGCGGTCTTCACTCCCAATCGCTTCAAGATAGAGCTCTTTGTTCGCTATAAACTTAACACAAAATTATAGTATTGAGTCACAATCTGGGCGAAAATTTCATGTGGTGTTTCAACTTCCTTCCATCGAATCCTTTGACTACTAGTCACTTTTTGTATCTCTTAGCCATCATGCTTCTCCCTTCACCCATATACCCATTTGGTTGTGAAAGGCCTTCTTTCCTCCCAATGCTCGTAGTTTCCCATGTCCGATTGGAGATCAAAGACTTCATCCTCATCTTCATGGCAAGCTCCCACTTGATAGCATCCGTCCGACATGCTTTCTCATATTTCAGCTCCCCTCCACGCTCAATAACATATAATTCATGTATCTCTTGTTAGGCATGAGGCCAAGACCTTCTCTCAATACAGAGTTGGGGTAGGAGGTGTTGGTGTATCGATTGCTACTCGCTATCTTGTTCGCTTGATTTCCTACAGAGAATTCTCAACTCTAGGACTTTTCGGGACATCGTCCACCTCTGCATACACAAAGGCCCACTGCTTTGAGTTGCTTGGTATCCGTGTTATGCCTGCCCTGTACATCACTTTTTCGCTGAAGATCACGTCTCTACCTGCGAATCATCTTTTGTTTTCATCATCCCAAAGGCGAGCCAAATTCATCTTCACCATAAACCGATGAAAGTGCACTTCTTCGATTTCGGATCAAGATGATTCCGACCTTGATCACCGAGATGCATATGCTACAAACAAAACTCTGAAGATGTTTGAGGTTCACACCTCTTTTTCCGCGCATACCTACCCTTTGGTATTCTTATTCCAATGGTACAGATGGACCTCATTGACTCAAAGTAAATGTCTGTGTTAGCCTTGCCCAATCAATCGTTTCGATAGACCTGACAGACACGAAGATTTTGGCTCTTTCAAATAACGTTCGGTTCATACGCCTGTAAGTGACAGATTGAGTTGAGGCATTACTCGACACGGTTCTCTCCATTCTGATCCCATGCTCAAAGCAAAGCTTCTGAATCCGGTGTCTTCATATTTCACCATTGTCTGGTTTCCGAGCTTTTTTGATCTTCAACCCCGTCTCATTTTCGACTGCTTACATCTTTAAAAGCCTCGAATACTTCGGGGACTATGTTTCTAAAGTAGATCCATACTTTCCTGTAGAGTGATCATCGATAAAAGTCACAAAGCATTGTTTCCCACCAATGGATGGGGATTTTGCTGAGCCCAAACATCGAGTGAACCAGCTCAAGTCTCTCCTTCTTTGGGGTTCTTCCACTTGTCCGAAAGCTGACTCGTTTCTCATTTCCAAGCATACGATCTTCACACATGTCAATTTCTACTGACCAAGACCGGTAGTTTGTTCCTTGAGGGCATGATCTTCATCCTTTTCACTCTATGGCCCAAACATGCCATAGATTGGGATTTTCATTGTTGCAAATCATAATCAAATGACATGCTCCTACTGTCTTGTAAAAGAGTACCTATTTTTTTTACCGTGAGCAATGGTCATTCACCCTTTGAAATCTTCCATTGATCACCATGAAGAAATTGTCAGGTGTAGCCATCACTAGCCAATTGGCCTCAACAGATTAAGTTCTTAAATCAGGTCGTGAATATGTCCCACATTTTTCATTCCCATCAGTACCCGTTAAACTCTAATCTTCATTACACTTTACCCAAGATGAAGTTGTTACCAAGGTAAAACTTTACCCACAGTTCTAATAATCCTCAAAGCACCTTTTGCAGTGGCAAGCAAGAGATGCTCCGAGTTCAACACCCAAGACGCTTCTTGCTCTCCAAAGAAAGCATATCAATGCATCATCTTCTCCGACAGGGAGGTAACATTTCCCTACGACTACGCCCATGATTCTTGATGCCACTCTTAGCGATTTTTGTGAAAGTGCGGTCTTTTCCACAATTCCAACACTAGACATTCTTGAGCTATTGGTCCTGTTGATTTCTAGATGGGACCTCTTGTCCCTCGATTTATCGCGGTCCATTTCTCTGGGTTGAATTTCTTCTCTTGACTCTGTGTGCAACTTCAAGAGGTTGAGCGAATTCCACTGCGATTCCCAGATGGATCCTCTTCACGAGAACCAGATCACGAAACATCATTAGAATTTCAACTTCTTGCTTCCGATGAGCTACACAATGGTGGGATTATTATTCCAGCTTCTGGTAGGAAGACAAAAAGTATCACTGTAAATACTTTTATCAAAACTCAATTCAACTAACCCACCCGGGTTGTGGATGTATTCGAGTTCATTGAGATGTTGCCGCTCGGGAATGGGGCTTTTGTCATCCCGTAAATGGAACAACACGCCCCTATCAAAAGAACTTTGTTTGAGGTAGACGTCTTTTCATACATATTGGAAAGGACCGCCATAAGACTATGTGAGGTCTTTTCTTTGCAATGTTAAAACAACATTGCGGGATAATCAATCGGATAACTCAAAGACATATTCAAGAAGAAGTCCAATCTTCATCCTTTTATGCCCTCGGTTTTTTTCTTGGAGAGGTTGATACAAACTTTTTTCGATCGTATAATCTTAATCTGTATTTTCCAAAGATAAAGTCCGCACCCATCAAATTTCTCAATTTTCACCTTTCCTTTCATCTCAAGTGAGCCATCGCCTCCAAATCAAATTCGACTTCCTCGTGGATCGTTTATGACAATTTGAGTCGGAAGCACCGTGTTTTAGAAACACCTTCGTGGATACTTAGGTCATCTAGACCAAATTTCACTTATTCACGAAAATTTACTATTTATGTGAATAATACCTTTGTAAAAAAGTGAGAGAAATAATCACCACAGCTCTTTGATACCAATTGTTGGGAAAATATTTACAATTTTATCCTACCGTTTGTGAAAAAGCGAAATAAATGTGGGAATAATACACACAAAATTGATAACGGAGTTCGCCAATACCTACGTCTCGGGTTGCTGCAGATATTTTACTCAAAAGGGAAATATGCAAAATGTTTACAAAACACTCCATACCCATAATTCCACTTTGACACAAAATAAAGCTATTTCTAAGTTTTCTCTCTCTCTGGTTATCCTCTCTCTTGTTGGGATTATTTTTCTCTCCAAAAATGATGGTATTTATGGACAAAAGTTCTCCCTTTACCACACGTTTTGACAACCAAAAACAAGTTGCACTTCCTCTCTTTCCTCAAACAAAAACTTATAATAAGCCTCCATAACTATTGCAACCTCATTCACGTTTTCAACATCACAACTGGTTAACACTAAGCCCAAATATGAGTTTGGCAGTGTCCGGTCGAAGGTTGTGATTATCGAGAGCATCAGATTCAACTATCACATCCAGAAAACAAAGCTGACAATTGCATCGGCTCTCACTCGTATTGCTTATATTTTTCTACAAACAAATGGTTGAATATGGAGACAATGGGTAATCAAACCCATATACAAGGTAACTCAGATGTTTTTGTTACACTTTAATTGAAACACATAGTATTCCATGTTGCAACTGCCATGAAATTACCCCCATCATCTACAATTACGGTTCGACTTCCCATTTTCCCTTAACGGAAGGGCCATAACTTCAATATTCAACTTATATGAGTTTCAAGAGGGAACTTCTAATTGTGTTGTTGTTGTTCACCTTGCACGTTTAAGTTGGGTGGGATCTGCCATGCAATTTTGATGATATTCTTAAAGAATAGATCAGCCTTTGTTAGCGTGTCTATCATCTGTTTGAATTGATTTCCCAACGCAAGCAAAACCAAATTTGAGTCGCTCATATACAATCCCTGCGAGCTCAATTGTCTCAGACTCGTTGGCATTGTGGACAAATTAGAGGGCAAGATACCCACTTTGATTGAAGATTTGCTCTGCAATGGGACTCATTTTTTTAGAATCCTCAGATTAGGTGCGCTGTTTTAGAAATCCGTAATTCCGTTTTTTCCCATGGCTATAGGTTTTGATCTGTGTGGGATCGGGGTAGTAGTCTCATTATAAATTACATTGTTTGACTTTGTGGTAGCCAGATCTAACTTCATAGTCATTTATCGCTTGGGAATGATAAGATAGAGGAATTTGGATAGCTTCAAGAGTATAGCAGATAGAATTACTAAATACAATATTCACCTAGAATTTTAGTGTACTGACCACTCCGACGCTATTTAAAAGTTTTTGTTATTTTTTGGCGGGCCACATTGACGCTAAAGTCCACGCTATTCCTAAGTTCGAGGTTCACCTAGATTTAACGCCGGCTTGCCGGATGCTAAATTGACGGATCACTAGTTCCCAGCATCGCCTTTCTCCTCCCTTTCATAAAATATCTCCTCATTTTTGTATCTCTTTTTACAAACTTACTCTAAATTTCATAAACCCACTTCTCACAGTTGAAGGGAGTTTAGAGGCTCCCTCTTCTAGAAAATTCCTCTTCCACCCCCACTTCGTCCCATATTTAAAGATAAAAAACTACCTTTTATTTGATCGTAGCCATATAACGTCACGATTTCTCTCTTTTTCTTATTGGAATTATTTTTTCCTAAGAAACTACCGCTTCATGATCTACATTGAGGATATTTATATCCTGACTTTTGTAAAGGGTTTGGCATATTGTATTTGAATATTGGCATACGTACTGCTGGTAAAAATCCCATCCTTTTTATGCCTAAAGCCCACCTAAGTTTTGCTTCTATTACTTGTTTGATTGGTAGTCTATTATGGTGTTTGGGAATTTGTATCTATGTTCTATTTTTATGTATGATATCCCCAAAATAAATTAATCTAGCTAGTAGCTGATTTACGCATCATAGAAAAATTATTGAGAACCGAAAATAGTCGACCAAGAAAGGAGCACACTCGGATAAGTTAAGATAGGTTGGGCCTGTTGATGGGTCGTTTAAGTCAAATGGGTTGGGAATTAACGGCCGTGAGGTTGCTAGAAGGAGTCGCGGAGACTTAGGAACGCATTACGGTGCAAGAGATCGGTAGTGTTACCATGGATTCCACCCACATACCGAAAATAGAGTTGAAGTTTCAGGTAGCCGATTGTGGCCACATGCGGTTAAGGAGTGCGCAAGATAATTTAGGATAGTTGCATGTATTTAGGAGTTTATCCAATTAGATAAGGGTTGTTAATGGTTAGATTTAGCCTATAATACCCATTTAATTCACTTCGCTGAAAGTCGACTATAAAATCCATCCAACTCTAGCTGCTCAGTTTAACTTGCCTTCATTTGGCTCTTTATCAATTCTCCTTTTTACTTAGTGTCATTTATTTCACTAAGCTTATTTCCTAGCAGAAAATCCTTATTCATTAGTTCTTAGCCTTTTCTCGTTCAATTGTTACCAAACACTTTCTTTAGTGAGTTTGGGAACCCTTTGCTAGAAGTTGGATTTTACTTCTAGTTCAAATCACCCCCGACCCTTATTAAATTCTTGGCGGATTCTTGATGATTCCCTAGATTAACGATAACTTATTTCACGTTAAATAAATCTGAACGCCCGATGGTACTCTCAAAGCGTGAGCTAGTTGAGTAGTTTCCATCTCCCAGTTCAGATCATATTGGCGTATGCACCTAAGGTCCGCAGAACCTAATAGTATGGATACTAGTAAACCAAGGCAAGAAGAAGCAGGACCAAATACATCGTAGAGGATTCCACGGCTATCTGGGATGCCGACCACTCCCATATCTGTAGGTACCTCGGCATCTTCGCCTTTACTACTACCCACTGGGGGAGAAAGCTCCGATCAACCTCAGTAGATAATAATGACTACATCATTTATTCAGACTAGATTGACCTAGGGATGAATGATTGGATGTACCGGATGTCAAGAGACAACTTTCGAGAGATCGTGAATCCCATGGTCAATTCAGTTTCATTTTGTGAGAGCCGATAAAGACAATCCCAACACGGTGAGGCTGCCCATTCAGTTTAATCGGTGGATATCGGAGAAGGGACCACAACCAATGGTCCAACCGGTCTAGCATGCCGAGTGTTCCTATATATCAGCCACACACACGACAGCAGCATGTCAATTTACAATTTAGGGGAGTACAGTGCCCGGAGGCCTCCCGGTACCTGAACATTGGCTTGCAGTGTCAGCGGGCGCCTGACACTGGCAGGTGCTAGTCCACAGACATAACTGGGGGACACCATTTACTACCTCACGCAAGTCCTACCAAGTCATTACGAATACACGGAGCTTGCCTGGTCCAATATCCTCATACTCAGTAGAGAGATGATAAGCTATTAGAAATAGAGTTTATTACTTTTATAACTAAATTGTTACTTGTGAGGGGAACAGGAGCAATAACATGATCTCTAACAAGAATTTTGAGTAAAGAAATTAATTACATTTGTTGACAGGCATTTTATTATAAAATGTTATTTCTAAAAGAGTTTTATAGTGTAAGCAGGAATTAAATTTGTTCAGTTAAAGGAAGGCTGATAAATCCCTGCGAAGCTGCAGCTTAAGGGAAGAAACACTAGGAGGACAAAAGACTTAAAAGCCAGCTCAGCCCCTCCACAAAGGACGAGAGAGCCGCAGCACGTCCCACAAAAAAGAATGAGAAACCTCGGTTGAGTGTACCGAGATGAGGTAGGCCAAGGAATATTTTTAATATTTGAATTTTGTAAAAGCCAAAAAGTTAGAAAAGCAGAGAATTGAAACCCTATTTGGGGGACAAAGGGTAGTACAAATAGAGAGTGTACCTTACTTTGGGTACATAGTGGTACAGTCAATTTTCAGTAACACCGGTTTTCTATTTCTCACCCCATGTAATTTATGATTTTTACGTTACTGAATTTCCTATTCTTTCATTTATTATTTCTTCTTTTGTTTTTAAGCTCATTATGAGCTAAGCATCTTTAGCTGTGGAGCTATGAACTTGTAATGGAAACTTACGGTGATTTACTGAATTAATGTCTCACATTTCTCTCTTTCGCTCTTCATTTATATTTTGGTCAGAGATTGATCAACTTAGCTAAGATAATAGCTTGCTAAACATGGAAGAGTTTAGTTAGTGATTTGTTTATATAGAATAACCTTCAAGACTTTAAGTAGCTTGGATGTACTTAGAAAGCCATCACGAAAGGGAATTTAATTTGAGCTTCGGAATAAGTGAACATTTAATCTTGCGTTCATTATTATTGGAAAACAAACTTTATTTCCCTGGACTAAATGGTCAGAGCATTCTCAAGACTAATTACCTCTAGATTGACATTACAAGGATTAGTTTCCTAGCTATTTACCGGCGTTCAGGTAACAACCGTTTTTATTACAATTCAAGTACTGTATACAATTAAATTTTGCATTTAAGTTACATGCCCTTTTTATTGCATTGATACAATCTTTGTGTAAAACTAAATAGTAAAGTTTATTATGAGATTTATATTTAACTCATTAAAATCATCAGGGGAAGCAGTCTACACACTTTATTTTAGTCACGATTGACTTCACTTGCACCTTGCACGTTACACTTTTTAGTGCAAGTTTTGTTTGGAATGCACGGGGATTAGGAATGATTGTTAAATCTAAGTTTTCAGTTTATATTTTCCTCGTTTAATAAGTTCTAAAAATCCGTGGTATCCGTGCTCAGAACAGGTATAGAACTCTATTTGCAATAAGTTTTTGCTTAGATCGAAATTGATTGGGAGATTAGAGCCAAGAGAAGGGAAGATAACCAAAGCATAAAGAGCTCAAGTTCAACAATCCGATCTATGCTTCATGGCTGAAATGTTCTTGGATAATGAGGAGCCGCTCCTAGTATGATTGAAATGGCAAAATGATAAGTAGAGGTCCATGTGGACTATCGTTGTCTTTGATCCTCAAACCATGAACATTTGGGATAAGTGAGTAAAGAAAAAACTACCCAACGCTTTGAATTCAAGACAATGATGTTCCAAATGCTGGCTAACTGCTATTCGCTGAGCACCTACCGAAGACCTCACCGCATCCAAGAGCAATCTTTGGAGGGGACCAGAACTTCAAATCCCCGAGCTGAGTGGGATGATGCCTAAGTCGAGGCTCTTTCCTTATTCTTTGAGGGACAAAGCCAAGACTTGGTTGAACTCCTTGGAATCCAACTCATTACTTCTAATGGAATAGCTGGAAAAGCACTTGACTAGTACTTTCCTCCCACTAAAAATGCAGAATGAGGTGAGATCTAGCTTCAAGTGTGAATTGATACTGAATCCTTGTATTAATCACGGGAGAGGTTCAAGGAGCAGTTAGAAAGTGTCCCCTTCACTGTCATTCCTGTTTGCATCCAAATGGAGACCTTTTATAATGGATTCTCCTCACCAAGGTTTGAGGCTAGATGCCCTCATCCGAGGCATATTTTTGACAAAATCATATAAAAGCTTATGAGCTGATACTGTGAGCATAGTTGCTAATAGCTATGATCGCCAACGCGGGAGGGCCAATACTGCTAAAATCCTGCCAGAGTAGGCAAGGAAGCATCCCCTATACTCTGACTTGTGCCATCCCTAATTTGTCTGAGAATTTTGATCTTTTTGGCTGCACATAGTAAAGGAACTCATGCTCAAGTGAGTTCTAGACTGTGTTTTTCTTGTAAGGACTTTGTTTGAAGAGTACTTAATAATCGAGTATCAGTGAATTATATGGGGGAATAGAGGAACAATGCATATTCAACCTACAATCATCGGTTCAGGCTAACTTTTAAATTTCTCTACAACATTACAAAATACATTGAACCCCTCAATCAAATATCTCACAACAATATCAACAACAAGGCAAACAGTCAGAAGCAAAATAAAGCCCTCTTTGAAAGGAATCTGTTAGAAGCTATGTTGAAGTTTTCATTAGTTAAACTAAGCTCAAATCAAAATCAAGGAGTTACTGTAAGAAACTTGGAGAATCAAAGAGTCCGCTTCGAGCTTCACACTAGCGCGGACCCCTGCGGACTTACCCTGCATGAATGTAATCTCCATCTTTACAGGCGATAAAGGGAAAGAGCAGGTCAAGGCCATAATCGAGAAGTAGAAGAGCTGCGATGTTTAGCATCTAAGCAAGAAGGCGAACAAGGTAACCTAAAACAATGAAACAAAAGACTTCTAAGCGACTGGTTCCATTGCCGAAGATACAATGCAAGTTACTCCAAGTGGATTACCTAAGATGATTCCAGAGAGGCCTCATCCTCCTTTTCCATAGAGGTTGAAGAAGGCGCTCAAAGAAATAATTTAGAAAATTTCGGAAATTCGCAAGCAATTTCACATCGACCTAATGATTGAAGCCATCTTAAGAAATGCCACTTCACCAGTTGATGAATGACATTCTAGCAAAGAGAGTTGGGAGAATTTGACACAAGTGGATATGATAAAGGAATGTAGACTAATGCTACAAAACAAGATCCCTCGAAAAATGAAGGACCCTGGCAATCTAATCCCCTGTTTCCATGGAAATACCTACTATGGCGGGCCTTATAGGTGATCTTGGAGCTAATATCAATTTATGCCAATGTCCATATTACGACAACTTGGATGGTGAAGCTAGGCACTACTACAGAAACTTTGGATTTGACGGGATCCATTGCTCATCCCAGGAAAATGATGATGTGTTGATCCGAGTAGACAAAGTTTATCTTTAATGGACTTCATTATTCTTGACTTTGAAGCTGGTAAGGAAGTCCTCAGTATCCTTGGAAGACCCTTTCTAGCAACATAAAATTTTAATTGATGTACAAAGTGAGAGCTTACCATAGAGTTATTGGACCTGGTGAAAAATTTTAATGTCTTCAATGCTCTACAAGTACCCTGATGAAGAGGCAGAAAACTTCTTTTATCAATAAGCATGGGGAGTCTTTGAAGCAAGAACAGTTTCTAAGAGAGGGCTTACTTAGAGACATATATTGAAGTTTGATGTTGAAGCTTCAATCTACGGCAGAACGCGAAGGTGTCTAGTGAAGATAGAGTAATGTAAAGATCTCTGAGGAAGAGTTATGAACCCTTTGAGGTGGCAGATGAAACTTTCAAGGAAAAATGTCCTTCCATTGTTAATCCTCTCGTTTTAGAGATCAGCACTTCCTGCTCACATCTAAAATATGTGTATATCTTGGGTATGAGGAAACCCTCCCCACTATCATATCTTCATTCCCGACTAGTGATCAGAAAATGTTTCTGCCTATGAAAAAGCATAAGAAGGTTATTAGGTGGCGGTATGAACATGTACACGTAAATTAGTCCTAGTTCCATGTAGTACATAAATCTTGTCAGAGGAACCGCCAGGGAAAAGTGTTGAAGATCGGAAGAGATTGAATCTAATCATGAAGTGAAGTAAAGAAGAAAGAAATTATCAATGTGGCTTGATGCGAGAATCACCACTACCCATTTCGAGAATGGTGTAATGTGGGTGAGTCCATTTACGATCAAATGTTGGATGATTACAGGAGAGAGAGTTCTATTAGTTTTGGATGGTGGCTGCCGGACAATCGGATAGCAAGGGCAATCGTAAGATCCAGTAAAGACTACCTTCACTTGCACATGTATACATTCCACTTTGAAGAATGCCTGTTGGGCTACGCAATGCCCAAGAACTTTTTTTAGAGGTGTATGATGCTCTATTTCTGAATTTCATCTGAAAAAATCCATGGAGATCTTCATGATGATTTTTCAGTCTTTGGGAGGACCTATTTATGGGATGTTAAGACAACTTGAACAGAGTGTTTTGTGAGATGTGAAGAAACCAATTTAGTTTTGAATTGGAAAAAGTGTCATTTCATGGTCAAAGAAGTCATTGTGTTAGGACACAAGGCGTCAAAGAAGGGATTGGAGGTGGATAAGGCAGGAAAATTAGGATAGTTAGAAAAAATTTCCTCCCCTCCCCCTCTGTGAACATCACATTCTGAGGGCAGTTGGATTCTATAGAAGACTCATCAAATATTTCCTAAATGTCTAGCCCTTGTGCAAGATCATAGAGCATGAGAGTAGTTATTTGAGTTCCACCTGAAGTGTCGACAGCTTTTGAAACTTTATGAAAGCCTTAGTTCAGACCATAATTGTACACCAGTTGGAGAAACCATTTGAACTCATGTGTGATGCCATGACTTTCGGTAAGGGATGTTCGGTCAAAGACACTAAGCGCCTTTCATACCATCTATTATGCTAGTAAGACCTCAGATGCTCAAATGAATTACACCACCCTGAGAAAGAGTTATTGGGAGTGGTGTTTGCCTTTGATGTTCGACCTTATCTGAAGAGCCAAGATTGTGGTTTAGAGCGATCGCAAAGAATCAGTATCTCATTGACAAAAGGATGCAAAACCAAGGTCATTGATGGATACTTTTGCTTAAAGAGTTTGATTTGGGAGATCAAGGATAAGAAGGGCATTAAGAACCGGTAGTAGATCACTTGTTTAGAATTGTTGAAGAAGGGTGGACACTCACAAAGAAAATGGAATTCAGTGAAATGAATTCTCACTGAAAAGGAGATTCATGCATCCCAGGTAAACATTTTTTTGTGATGAATTACTATACAAGAAATGCCAAGATCAAATCATGAGTAGATTCTTGGAATAGAATTCCCAAGACATCTTGAATGACTCGCCATGTCATCCCATGGGAGGTTACTTTGGAGGAAAAAGAACTCCTCCGAGAGCTGCACTGAAGCGTGGCTGGCCCTTATTCGGAATGCCCAAGAATTGCCACAGTAGGTGATAGAGGTCAAGGGTTGATAATATTTAAGTAAACAAGAATGCCTCTCAATACCATCTCGGAGATGGAGCTATTGATGTTGGGACATAGACTCTCATGGGTCATTTCCCACTGTTCTTATGGGAATGCTACATTCTAGTTGCAATGGACTATGTCTCTAAATGGGTTGCAGTGGTGAGACTGCTCATCTAATGATGCGGTGGTTTCCAAGTTCTACACAAGATCTTCTTTACCGTTTGGCCTCCAAGAGCCATGATTCGGTAGATGAAGGCTCACACTTTTGCAATAAGGTTGCTGTCACCTGTTAAATATGAAGTGAAACACAAGGTAGCTACTACTATCATCCCTCGACAAGTGGCCAAGCTAAAGTTTCCCTTGAGAGAGATCAAAAGATCCTTGAAAAATGGTAAATCCTTGAAAAGTGGTCAATCCTTCCTTGAATGATGCTCTTGACCTCTGGGAACTGCATTTAAGACTCCAATTGGCATGTCTTATTATAGATTGGTTGATAGTCAGCGCTCATTTACCAATCGAGCTCAATCATAAGGCACTCGGGACATTAAGAAGTTTAATTTTTGATGGTAAAGCAAAGGATAGCAAGACTTATGGAGTTAAATGAACGGAGGAATTGTGCTCTTTTTCTTAAAAATCCCAAGAGGCAAGGCAGATCAAGGCTCGGCATGATCACGAAGATCCCCTAGGGAACTTGTGGAAGCAAGGAAAGTGCTCTTGTTCAATTCTAGGTAAGTTATCCCCTGAAAATCGAAATCAAGGTGGTCCCGGACCATTCAATGGTGAAGATCTACCCCATGGAGTCAGAGATTTGCTTGATGAAAGCTACGCGAGGAGTTTAAGGTCAATGGATAAAGGTGAACTGTTTGGGGTGAGCCTTGTTCAAGAATGAAGGCCACCATCCATCTTCGACTCGTAATCCACATGCGGAGTTAGGCTGAGGATGTTAAACGAGCTACTAGGAGGCACTAGCTTTCTATCCCTTATCTAGTGGGTTAATTTGATTAGTTATTTTAATTAGTTAGTTAGTTTTTTTTATGTAAATAAACAAATGTGTTAACAAACTATATTTGCTTAAAATGTGAGGCCCAAGTGTCGAGCTAGAAAAGTGGGTCTGCAGAAAAATGAGCCCACAGCGAGGACCTGAGTGGTGGTGGTTTAGACAACACGAGGCAGAGTTGGACCAAAGTAATGTGAATTTTAAATTCAAAAAAGCTGAATAATTTGAGGAGGGAAAGATCTATAGGGATGTTGTGGGAAATGGTAACCTTCCATTATTGACCACCCTCATTCCATCACCATGTCCGCCCTCGAGCTTCACCTCAATCCTTTCTTAATTATTAAAGTAATTTCACCATGTCCATGACCTACATTCTCCCTATCACCATAAAACCGTGTGCTCACCACGTCCCTTTCCTCTCTGTCAACCCCACCAACACTTCCAATCCAAGGTCCCATGGGAAGACCTAAACCCAACTCACAAAGACCAACCCCATCGCCCCCACTTCCTCAATCTTGGAAGAACCCAGAACACCTTTGTTGATGAGGAGGGAAGGCTAAAATATGAGAATGAACTCAAGAGGAGGTTCCATTTGGAGAAGGACTTCTTCCTCATCGATGATGACCACTACAGTCTCAACTTTGGAGGAGGACTGAGATGATCGACACTCCACAATTGAAGAAATTTGTTGTTCATCCGTGGACCCAGCCATTCAGTGCAGGGAGTTTTTGCCAACCTCACTTCCCCCAACAAAAACATGTCAGTGGTGAGGGTCATTCTCATTCTCTGCTCCTACTTTGAACAGATCCCGTGGGGTTGAAAGAAGTGGAAGATGAGCACAACAGACTGAGCAACATGAAACCACTCGAATACGATGAAGGAAATCCCCGAAGGGCACTAAATGGATTAAACAAGATGACAACTGGAAGATTGCAAGACCCGATCTCATTCCCACAGCCAAAGTTTGGTATCACTTAATAAGGAAGCTGGTACTGCCCACTCTGGAAAACGATTCATAAGGAGAGACTAGTTATCCCAAATCTCGCGGAATAAGATCATCTGGGCAAGACGATCGAGAAGCGAAATCTTTGGTGTTGCATTCAAGCCGTAAAGGGCTCTACTTTTTCCCTTTGCCGATAACTACCATGGTATGTGAGATGTGGAGGTGAAGGGGCACGTCCGGAGAAGATATCAATACCAACAATGAGCTGTGGATTTTCTGTAATCAAGTGCTTAGGGGTCAAGTTCTAGATGTATCTGAACAAGACCTTCCTTATGGGAGCAGGATCACCCGAAAGGTTTGGAGAAGAAAATGGAGGTTCTCTGAGATGGCGCATCACATGAAGCAATCGACTTTTTATGGAATTTTCCCTAGAGTTTAGATTAGCTTCCCCTTGCCCCATTTCAGAAAGCATCTTACCCTCTTGAATGGTAACCCACGAACCCGAGCAATAACCACGAACCAAAGCAACACCACGATGCAAAGAAGCACCGATCTGTAAACCCCTCTTGAAAACCAAGTCTCAGAGTGAGCACTACCATCCCAACAAATAATGAGTGAATCTGATTGATCGCCACCAGCACCTCCGGAGATCCGACACACCACCTCCTACCAATGGCTCAAGAGAAAGGGAAGGAAGATGGTTGAAGAGGACCAGAAGGTCCCCCTCCACCAAAGAAGGGCGGAATCAAGCATAGGATCTCCTAAGAGTCGAAAGAAAAAACTCAATGAGATTCAAGACTCATCCAAAACAAGTGAGGACCTGAGGATTACAGAAAACACCCGGGGATAAAACCTAGTGCAAAATTCGTGAGGGGAGGTTGTGAAGCAGTAGGGAACATAAGCCCCATGTGACCATTAGCAAATGGAAGCAATGCAAGCCAACAATGAAGAAGCTTGTAAGTCCGGTGGTATGAGGAGCATTCCGTCTAGCTCAACTCTGGAGAAAGTTCCGCTCAAGGTGTTGCAATGCAACATCGCATAACCAAGATTCCCTATCTCTCAGTAGTTTTAATTTCTGTTTGGATAATGTAGTTAGGTTGTTTGTTTTTCTATTTATTCAAGGTGTAGTGTCCTCGCCTCCCAATTGCCTCAACCCGATTAATGATTCAAATAAATATTTGAAAGAAAATTTTGTGTCTAATGAATGAAGTAGAACTTTGCTCTTCATGTGCATCTAATGTAAGATCGAATGTTGTGTTTGAGTAATTGCTTGCTCACTAAACTATCACTTTTGATTAAACCTCGCCTTAACACAATTTCCCAATCAAATTGTCCCTAAAAGGATGACTCAGCTAATCAGAAACCAATCAAGCAGACCGGGTCGATTTCACCCCTATACAAGGATTCGGGGTGAACATTGCACTAGGTTTCAACCTAAGTTTGGGGGGGAGTGTGTGAGCATAAGACATACGTCGTAGCACCTTGCGTATAAAACCCGAGAGCTTTTGAAACTCAATGCTTCTTTTTCATGAAAAATGCATTCTTCTGCTAACTCGTAATCCTGACTTGTTTCTCTCGTCATTTATATATCAATGTTGCACACTACAATGCTTCTGAGGCAATTTTTGTTTGTTTTACTACCGCGGGAACCAAAGGCCAACCCAATCAAGTTACCATTGTTTGTTGCCCTTGGCTTCAGCCCTTCTTTCTGTTAAACCTTATTATAAGCCCTACAATTCTATAAAAAAAAATGTTTTACCCTCTTAGGTTGAGCTCGATCAGATGATGGCAATGGACACACTCCTTTGAGTTTGAAGGCCAGGTTGAGGACAACCTCCAACATAAGTTCTGGGGGTACTATGTACCAAAAGAAACATGGAAAAGCAGAAATAAAATTTAAGACTATAAAGAATGTGTTCACACTTAAAAAAAAAATTCAAAAGGGAAACCAAGTAAATAGAATAAAACCTCCCCCGCTTGGTGAAATAGGAAAATTGAAATTTTGGGAACAATCAAAGTGGTAAACCCACCTAAGGTTACCATTATCCATAAAAATATCACACCTAACCTTATCCCCATTACAACCCACCAAGTCTTCTTGCTATGTGAAGTTTTTGATTTGTGTTTTTGGTTCTTAGAAACTTGTCATGGCATGGGGCAAAGACATTTTAACGGCGATTGAGTGAACCCCAAAGTGTGACTCATGACTTAGAGTGAAATATTGGTATGACATAGTGACAAATCTTCTCAAAGAACCCCTTTTTCTGTGAAGATAATCATGTGTCTTCACCTCTAAAAACTAAGGACTAAGAGGAAACATTACAAAAAGTCTTGTTTAGAGACTGTATTAGCCACCGCATGTATACGGCCGCTATTTATGCACTGATATTATGTAATTGCTTAGTCAAGTGGGACACGGAAAGAAAAAAGAGTTTTTAGCGACCGACTAGCGACCGATTTAGTGCTCGCATCCAGGATTAGCGCTAATTTTTCGGGGGGTCAGCTTAAACATGTATAAAGATTGTAAAGTCAATCTAGCTGACTATTTAAATAATCAATTGATGCATCACCTTTGGATGAAAATTGGTTTTTGAACCTTTTAGCTAATTAATGTCATTTCGTTCGCTCAATGATGACATGAAAATTTTTGTTGTCTGATAGCGAATGACTAAAGCAACCACTATTTTTTTATTGTTAATGATCGCTTTTAGCGCGACTGAAATTTTCTGTCATAAAACTTAAAATCCCTAAAACCTGAATTTTCCCCTTGTCTCTCATTTCTCCGAACCCCACCCCTCCCTTCCTAACTAGAACCCTCTCATTCTTTTTCGACTCCCGCCACCAACTTCTCGCTCATGCCCCTCCTGGCCAACCGCCACCGTGGTAAGCGTCTCTCTCCTTCTCTCTTTTCCTCTCACCATGTCTCTTTCTCTCTTTTTCTTTCTCTCCCCTGCATCCCTCTCTCGCTTTCAAAGAAGTTAGAGAGACTACTGCCGAGGGCCACGCGTTTCCATTTCCCGTCATCGAGGATCCCACTCACGCTGCCCATTTGGCCGCTCGCCGTGTCTTCCTCCCCGCTGCTTCATCCTCCGGTGAGTTGCTTCTCCATCGCCGCTTGTTGTTACTTTTCTTCCTTCTTCATTTCTCAAGGCCCCTTCGTTTTCACAGGCACAAGAGGGAAATTTCATTCACCATTGGTTTTTGGTTGTTTCGTCAGGATGGACTTTGTAGTAGAATAAGAGGGTCACAGGCTATGCGATGAGAATAGAGCGCTCTCCATCGCGCTACTCATCACCGCCATGTAAGTTCATCCCGACCACCATCCGACCCTCTTTTATTTCTTAAACCATTGTCTTCCACTTTCTTGTATTTCTAATCCATAAAGCTAATAGGACATTGATTCTCTGCTTTCCATCCGTTGTTCACCTGAATATTAAGACCCAAACCATGATGTGATGATTTGTACTTTTTTGGAAGTTATGATACCCGAATTTCTTTTTTCTTTTTTTTTGTTCTATTTTCACTACTTATAATAAAAAGTTGCTCTATAGAATTTGGAGTTATCATTAGAAGCATAATTATTATAAAATAATCCTTATCCTATCAAGAAAAGAAATTTATTGATGCAGCATCCTCTGAGTAATACTATTCATTGAGGCTAAGACTTGACCTTGTTCATTAAAGGAATAAGCTCAGTGTGTTCCGTATGGTTATTGATCGCAATTTAATTATAATGGAAACTTGATTTTATATTTTGCAATTACTTTGGTACTTTAGCTCATTGGAAACAGTATATTATTCATGTACATCAATCGATCGAGGTTATTGATCGCGAATGATAAGATTTCACACATTGTATGTTTCTGCATTCATTGGTGTTGATTACTTGTAGTCACTAAGTCTTGTGAGCCTTCCACTGTTCAACAGTAGGTACACTTATCAAAGATAACTCGCCATCATTCATAACTCTCAGGTGATTCATATGACTATCGATGCCTACGCCATTAAGTAACCCATTTATATTACTTTTGCCCAATCTGTGGCATAACCCGCTTTTGTGTTAGCTTCTTAGTTTGTTGGATCTTAACTTGTATTTGATTTTGAAGTTTTTCATGCTAATCGGGTTTGAGGAGATAAAAAGTCTTGCTTTAAGAGTATAGTTGAAAATATCAAAATTTAAGCTACTGTTTAACAGATTGAATCTTGTAAATCAATTTTAAATAATTTAATTTCTAGTTTTATCTAGACTTGTTTAGCAATTTTAATGTGATTGAGGATATATTATGGATGCTATTACAAGGATATAGAGGAATATCTTAACATTGCGCTTGTTTGGGGCTTACTATTCATCGTATTTACCTAACCCACATATTTTGTAGTGCTTGAACCTGGCTTCCATTCTCGATGTTACTTTAGTTTTTGCTCGTCCCAGCGTAGGAGTTTTTGGTTTGTTGAACATGCACAAAAGCTTTTCTATTTCCTTAGAAGTGGCTATTAAAACATTGGGTATTGTTTTGTTAATAAATAGTCATTGGCCTAAGTTATGACTGAGAGTGTGGATATAACTAGTGTGATATTTAATTGATTTTTATGTGGAAGTTCTTACTTGTAAATAACATTGCGGACAACTTAAAAGAAGTTATTTTTCATTTATTTCAAAACATTTGATTTGTTATATGTTTTTTAAATGAAATTAGTCACTAAATTGATTCCTCAGAACAAGTTTTGGGATCTGACTTAGTGACTGATTTTTGAATCAACACCAATTTAGCTTAATTTAATTTTCTGCCTGTTAAAATTGGTCACACATAACAGGAAGTTGGAAACCAATTTAGCTTAATTAGACGAGGAATTAGTGACCCAAATTATTCTAATATTTCACAGCAACCGACGAAAATCGGGTTGCTAAACAATTTGGTAACTGGGGGTATAATGACTCCATTTCTCGACGGCTGCTAATCTTATTTTTACAAATTGATAACAACGAATTTCATGGAATGCAATTAATTTTATCGATCGTTAAACACCACTTTTTGGTAGTGAAATCTCTACCAAGGCCCTGCTTAGAGGTTGGACCACAAAGAGTCTTCTTGTTTAAGTTCATCATGTAAAGTGGAAGTCACACACACACACATTTGGATAAGGGATTAAGAAAAAGTGTTTTGTGCCAGATATAGTGCTTTTGAACTTTCAGAGCTGCAGTGAAATTGCGGTTGACTGGCTGACTCATTTATGTACAACTGATTTCCTAAAACATATTATTTAGGATGGGGCAATGATTCGTTGTGTGGGTGATAACTCTAGAAATAAGAGTTATTACTACTTTTGATAACCAAATTGTTGTTCTTATGTGGGTAAATTAGGAGTAATAATGCATGATTCTAACAAGAATTCTTGAGCAAATGAAATGTTAATTACCGATATACCAATGTATAGCGCCACAAAAAAACACGCACCAAACAACGCCATAAAGTAATCTTTAACCTTAATGCGATAATCGAGCTTTCAATTTGGTCCCTATACGCAAAAAGTTATCAATTTGGTCTCACGACACCGGGTTTTCAATTTGGTCCTCACTGCCAATTGGTCCCTACACAAGAGGACCAAAATTACAAATTATTGTCACATGAGTTTACCAATCCAACAAAACAATTTGAAATCGGCTCGCATAGACAATTATTTTCAATTTGGTCCTCATATGTAATAATAATTTATAATTTGGTCCTCTTATATAGGGACCAATTACTCCAGGAGGACTCAAATTGGAAAACCAAAGACACGTGATGTGATCTCAAAATTGATAACTTTTACGATAGGACCAAATTGAAAATCAGCGTCACGCATAGACCAAAAGATTACTTTAACCAAAAGAGTTTTTAAGTGTGAGGAGGCACCAATTGTTAAGCTGAAGGGAAGATGGAGGAATTGCTCTTGAATGTTGCAAACTTGAAGAAGGGAAACACTAGAGGACAAAATACTAGCCAAAGATACTTTCCTAAGGACAGAGTTCTGCACGTCCCACAAAGAAGAAGAACTAAGACCTAATTGAGGTACTTGGGAAATGAGCCAAGGAATATTTTAATATTTGAATTTTTAAAAAGCCCAAAGAGACAAGAGAGAGAATGTAGGAAACCCTATCTTGGGGACAAAGGCTAGTTAAAATAGGGGAAGTCACCTTCCTTTTAGGTACACAAGTAGGTCACATGGTACAATAACCATCATATTCCATCTCTTTCTTTGTAATTTATGATTTTCACGTTACTATGTATTTCATTTCATTTATTATTTCTTCTTTTTTTTTAAGCTCATTATAAGCTAAACATCTTTGCTGAGCTGAGAACTGTAATGGAAACTTATGGAGATTTACGTGAATGAATGCTTGTACATTTCCCTATTCTTATACCGTTTATATTTTGGCTGATAAACTTGCTAAGATAATAGCTTGCTAAACTTGAAGAGTTTAGTTAGTGGATTTGTTTAGAGGATAAAGTTAAAAGTAATTAATTGAAAAATTAATTACATAAATGGAGCTAGAATAGCCTTGAAGACTTTAAGTGGTTAGATGTGCTTAACCCATTCTGAGTGAATTTAATTTGAGCTTAGGAATAAGAGACATTTAATGCAGCTCAGTTTATTGTTGGAAACAAACTTTCTTTCCTGGACTAAATGATGCAGCACTGAGCATAAATTACCATGCATTTGACATTACAGGGATTAGTTTCCCTAGTAGTTTACCCCACTTAGGTAACAATCGTTTTTATGACAATTATTATTACCCTTTCAACCATTATTTTTCGTTTCAACTAAGTTAAGTTCTTTTTATTGTATTGTAACCTACCTTTGTATTAAACTAAATTGTAAAGTTTATTCTGAGATTTATATTTAACTCCATTCAAATCCTCTTGAGGAACGTCTCCTACACCTTTATTACTTGTGCGATTGTGTTCACTTGCACACCTTACATTACATTTTTAGTGAAACAAGTTACTCCTTAAGGGATTTCTATAACGAACCATTCCTGTCAGAATGGATCTCATGGAGTGAATAATCACCATACCCCAGAAATAACACGAGGCAATCCCCCTCCCAGAGCAACAATATCGGATGCTCTCCCCGGTAGGGTGGTGTACGCAGGGAGGCTATCGCACTGTTTGACCACGCACCAAAATCATATCATGATAGGGGCTCCTCATTGATAAAACCATAAATGATAAATAGAAATAATGAGAAGGCACTTGGAACTAACTAAGGTTACTGGATAGGCTTTTGTACAAGCCTTATCCTGATGGGTGGATAGGATGATGCCTACGCTGGGGGATTCAAGACTCCCGATTTTACTACTTATCAGGGGAAGATGGGTAAATCAACTATGGAGCACAGGGCGAGTTTACCAACCTGGGGTGGGAAGCCAATCGAACGGGTTTTATAAGCTCCAGTTGTTCCCTTTATCCTTGACTGAGCAAGATTTACTTGGTATTCTACTCTAGCTCCTAACCCTAATTTAAAACTGGACTGACATTGGCTTGATGTTTTCATGATAGATTTATATGCCTGGTCATCATGGAGCTGTGGATGACATAATGAATCCCGAGGCAATTAGTGGATGAACCGATGGCAGGTTATTGGAAAGGTCGGAAAGTTAAAGAAAATCAGGCAGCTTCCACGAGGCTGAATATTCTTCATTGGCCATTACACCACACATCCTCACACGAGGGGGCTAGTAGGACATTATTGCACGATCTAAGTTCGTTAGCTTCCGGTGGCCTCAATTGAGCAATACATCCTGGAAAAGGAAAGAAGGAGGTCTACGAGACGAGAGGGCCTCACCAATCGGGCAGATTGACGTAAGATTCACTATTTATCAAATGACTCTCGAGTACCTCAAGGGATAATCATAAGTCGGAAATATTGAGAAGGGAAAGCCCATATCTGCTGCCTTTGAGACCCCCCAAAGGGAAGGAGCTACAAACTTAAGCAACAGGGAATACTCTTTCGATATTTCTAAGGCATACCTAATATTTGATTATCTGAAGGACCAATGTAAGGTCGCACGAAGGACATTCAAATCCCCCCCTAGAAGAATTGAAGGGAAAAATATTGTAAGTGGAACAACTCTTACACCATGCTACGTTAACTATATGGTATTCAGTGTAGTTGTAAGCCCTAGAGGATGTTGTATTTCTTAGACTTACATTTGTATCCCTGCTATTATATATATATGAGATATGAGGCATTCAATTTATTGCATTACTTGTTTAAACATAATAAAGTCCTTAGAATAGAAATTTCAGTTTAATAGAATATCAAGTATACTGCTTGATCGTGAGACACTATTGAACAATTAAATCCTATTCTTAAATATCTGTAGTCAAGTTATTTTATTAACATAGGACAATAATAATACATTGAGACTGATATTATGTGTGCAGGATCGATGGACCAGCATCTCACGCGGTCATGGGATATGGCGATACGAGTCGCCACACATAGGTACACATTAGAGTAATGATGTACCGGATTGACCTACTATTAGAACACTGGCATGGAGCGCGGCGTAGATATCATAAGTAGTTCTCACAAGGACAATGGTGTATGCAATCCTTCGACCAATCGCTTACTATCCCTACAATGTAGGAGTCGCAGGGTTTTAATATCGCCAAACGTCATCTGTAATAGATGATTATAAAGACGGTCATTGGGCATACCACGAGCCACGAGGCGACGCGATCACCTGATGGACTTGTCCCTCCTATATAATAAAGAGTAATATCCAGGCCCGATACAGTGATTTTACATCATGTTTCCCTGTATACTTTGGTATGCATTTTCATATAGATTAGGCATTTTTTATTTGATTTTAGTTAGTTTTTCCTTGAATTGTGTAGCCTGTTTCTTGGTGTTGTTTTTACCAGGAATCAATGAAAAATCAAGTTAACTTGGTAGTCATGGAAACTAAGAAACAGTGGATAATACACTCGGGAATGCTCGCCCGCCAGAGGTTACCGCCTCTGGTGGAGACCAAGACATCCAAGAACAGTAGAATGCCATCCTTCTGTCTCGCCCAGAATCACACCTCACCACTTAGCCTGAAGGATGACTGTGCCGTGAGAATGCAACCATTTCTCGTCTCTGGGCCACAAGCCAATCCATGTCTCGTCTCGCGAGCCCGAGGACTAATATCATTCAGTTTTCGATACTTCATCAATGTGGGGCATTTGAGAAGACTCCTTAGTGTCTCACCACAGATCAATTCCTTCAAGCCCAGATTTTAATATTCGCCCTTCATGAGATACGGGGCTCTCACCATGATGCCACAAACCCGTAACCCCGGTCAGGATTGTTTTAGGCGTAATCGCGGAGGAGGATTGATCGAGATAAGGAGGCGGCCAAGAAACCCCAGAAAATGCTATTTTCGGACGGGCTTGTAGATAGGTGCATCCTTCCATGGAGTGCTTCCTTCCTTCATCTTAAGGAGGTTTTCTTTTCCCTTTTTCTTTTAATGATTGTAGCTAAACTCTCCATTCGTCAAGGTAGCCATTTCTGAATTCTCGTATAAGGACTTGAAACTTGTAATATGGTTTTTACTTATTTATTGAGTGATTGATCGCATGTGGCTTAATGCTTGTCGTGGCTAGCACCCCATGACGGGATTAGTGTTTTGATATGCACTGGAAAATTGGCATTAGAACCTTAACCTAAATTAATCACCTAGTAACCGTACCTAGGAATGGAACTAGGTTTATTATAAATTTATTGATCCCTAATTCTTAATGCTAATTATCAATCTAGGCCACCTAAGGAATTAGGTCTATTAGTGGATTTGTGGCTCTCGTCATCCGGGAGGAATCTGGCTCGAGTAATTTAGTAACTGATTGTCATAATTGAAGGGAAACTGTTTATTATAATGTCACTGCATCGGGATGAAGTTTAGTGAACCTAATCCAACATCTTTTATCATATTTGAAAACCACTTTAATTGCCTTCCAAGTGTTTCCGTAAGTAAATTGGCAAAGTGTTTGCTTTTTTATTCGCTTATTTTTAC